>JAQZBX010096718.1:0-11773 GCA_029593785.1 Cabassous unicinctus
TTGAGGGGAGTGGAGGGTAGAGATTGTTAGTGGGTGACTGGGTTAGATGGGGAGGAGAGGGAGTAGATGGAGAGAGGGCAGATGGAAGGGGGTGTGGGGTAAGTTGGGGAGTAAATAGGTAAGGGGGGGGTTCATCAGGAGCATCCTGCAGGACCGAAGGACTGGGGTTTTTCATGGGAGCTTTTAAAGGAAGTTGAGTTTCTGGCTGGGCCGAGCACCCATGTCCTGCAAGACAAATTTTTAGTTTCTTGGGAGTGTCTGTAAGAAGATCTAACCACACATCAATATAAGGAATCTGGTCCGGGTGGCCAGGTTTGCCATAGATGATTTTACGGATGTTGTAGACTGTTGGGAGGTCTGTAGTTCCTTCAGACGGCCAGCCCACACCAAAAGTGGGCCACTCCAACTTGCATAGTGTTCGGAGAGTCCCCAGGTTGGCCTTGGCTCCAAATCCAGCCACTGCCTTCTTGAATTCCTGAAAATTCTTTAGAAAACAGGCAAGGGGTGTGGTAGGACAAGAGGAGGATTGACCCATAGCAATGAACAGGAAGAGCAAAGAACAGAAACTGAGCAGAAACTTTACAGACAGACAGACAGCTGGCTACACACACAGACACACAAACCTTGAGCCTATTCTGAGGCCCCAAGTGACATCTCACCCGGTGGCTAGGCTGTGGGAGTAGCGCCACATGCAGCAGCCCAACAGTGTCCCGAGGATCCAGACTAACCAAAGCAGAACAGAACTGGCAGTTTCTTAGGTTGAATAATTAATTTCCCCTGGAGTTTCTGGCCAGACTGAGGACTTACCAGGGCTGAGGAATGTCTCTCAGAGGCCTCCCCCTGGAAGCCTCAGTGTGGCCGGCTCCAGTCAATCTTGCTGGGGCCTCCAAAATGAAGAAGAATGCTTCATGCAAATAATGACTCCCAGGAGAAAATTTCAATGAAACCTTTATTACCGGCCAGGATGCACTCCCTAGTGAGAGTCGCACCTAAAGTCCGGTGACTGCAGTTTTTATAAAACTCCTTCCCCCATGGCCAGTTCTTTTTCATGTGTGCCAAAAGCAGGATTGGTTTAATCATCATACATATTTCTATAGCAACCAAAAACAGGATTGTTTTAATCATACATATTTCTATAACAAAGCAAGCAAGCAATGTTCCAGAAGCTGATGTTTGCCATTAGTGTTCCAGGATGGAGGGGGAGTGGCTGATCTTTGAGGCATGAAGTACTGATTCTTTTTAGACCTGGATGGGCACCTGGGTTTTCACCTGCAATTGTTAGAGGATTTTTCTACTGGGAATTTCTTGGTACTGTTTTATTTCCTTCCTTTATTCCTTCTCATTCTGCATGAACTCATGTCATGGAAGCCTCTTGTTTTTAAAGAGTTTACTTTTTAAAAAGGCTCTCATTTCCAAATAGTGATGACTGGATCAGTAGAAAAGTTTTTCCCTCTCCAGTAAAGATTTATTTGAAGATGATAATAGATATTGAACACTTGTTTTAAGATTTGTATTACACATAGAACTTAAAAAATGTTTTTATTTTATTTAAATACTCCAAATAGCTATATGAGAGAGTATCATCCCAATCTGAGTTATATCTAGATTCCATTACTTCTATGTCATGTTTTTGCCTCCAACACACCACATTCTTATTTTTGTAAATATATTGTTCTTAACAGAATCTGTGATCTAACAAAACATTTATGTACTTGGTCAATATTTTGTTACCACCTTCATCCAAAATCACACCACACCATGGTGCCATATTTCTTACAGATCATGATAAAATATCATGAGGTTTTACCATGAGCCATGGTCCACACAATATGTTTGAAACTCATTTCCCATACCCTGCCTTCAACTTGTCTCTATAGATGTATGTATAGGGTGTGTCTGATTTGAAGTCTCTTAAGGTTTAATTTTTGCACATACTCTTGAGTTTGACTGGTGGAGTTTCCATTTTACTTCTATTTCTGAACCAGCAGCACAAAGCACAGACAAATGGAATTAGAGCTTAGTTACTTTTCTCTAGGATTCCATTCATTTCTCTCTCTTTCTTGTCCATTTTTAGCAGTGCCTTCCCTAGATGCTGTCTTTCAGAAGAGCCCATTCTCCATGCCTCTGAGCTGCAAGTAATTAGTCTTTGGAATTGTTTGGGCAACCCCCACCTAAGAACATTGCTGTGGGGAGGGGAAAGAAGACAGGCCAGAGCAGTGGCTAGGAACCACTGAGTTGCCGTTTCCCTGGGCCAGCAGTTTCGAGTGTCTGATTCATACTGCCCTGCCTTCCTCCACCACTGGAGCCATTTTGGAACCCAGGGCCACAATATCAATGTCATGATCCTTGAAAAGGTTATCCATTTCACTAAGGTGGGATGTACCTGCTGTCTGGTGAATTTTGATAATGTTGGTTCCTCATTGAGAAAACATTTTTTCTCATTCTATTCTTATTTCTTCCTCTTCCCTTTTCTTCCTTTGTTTTCAGGATCTCTGTTTGGAAAAACGTTGGTTCTCCTAGTGATCCTGTTATCTGCAGTAATTTATGTCAAATGGATGTGTGCAAATCCCAAAGATGAAATATTTTTTACTCAAAAGATAGGAGCACCTCTATAGGAATTGCATGACTGAAACAAAAATTTATTTCCAACTTAGAGATTATTATAACCAAGATTTTGAACTGGAATATACTAAAGAGAATTTTTAATACTTTATTTCCCTTATATTAAACTAATTATTTCCTGTATAAATCTTTGTGCCATAGTATCTCTTTCTTATTATAGATTATCTTAAATCTTATGAAATCTTAAAATACCCATTAAAATTTGCCTTTCTTTCAATCTAATATCGATTTTTTGTTACAATTTTACAATAAAGATATTTTTTACAGCTTACTAAAAGCTCTTCATTATTCACTTTGTCCACATGATGTGATGGGTGAACGTATATCAATAAAACTGTTTGATGAACAAATAAATATTTGGGCAAGGAGACCAGAAAAACACCTATGCACAGCCATGGAAACAAGGATGGAGAGGTGAATAATTTCTACTTTGTCTGGTGTTTCTTTCATTATTATTTGTAATATGGCAATATTGAAAAGGTTTAATAATAATTGTAGAGATGAAGGTACACCTCTCTGGATATACCAAACACCAGGGATTGGACACTTTCCATAAATATGATATTGGTTAAATATGTATCCCCCAAACAGATTTTTTTTTAATATAGGGAGGATCCCAGTAAATGCACAACAAAGTAAGCCATGGATTACAATTCTTACTTGTGTTTTAATGATGCTCTTGCCGAGTTTTTGAAAATGACTGACCCTTCAAGATCCAGATGTAGATGTGATATTTGGGACCCCTGCATGGTTGTTATGCCATTTTAACTCCTGCATTTGCAACTTTTGCACTACACTTCATTTTTCAGTATATTCATGTATGAAATATATCCATCACTACAATATAAATTAAGGTAAAGAGGGCCGTGTGAGTCAAACAAGAAGGTTTTAGATTCACCTCATTCTCTAAACTTGTCCTCCTTTTTTTCTCTTCATTGTTGTAGACTATATCACATGTGCAAAGGGATGAAATGGTGGAACACTCTGCCTGATGGTTTACATCCTTGACGTTAATTAAACATCCCCCTCCCCCATGATATCTTGTGAAAAGTCTAGTTGATCTTTGTCAGCTTATTCAACCTACAAGTGTCTATTCTGTCCTGGGTAGGGCTAGCAGTTTTCACAGCCCATAGGAGAAACTTTGAGGTTGGGGACTGTTTGTATTCGGAGTTCCTTAGCTTTTTGTTTCTGTCTCTGTTGATTCTACATTTTTTTGTAAGAATAAGTTTAATTTTATTTCAAATTCTTTCTAAAAAAATTAGAGTATGGCAAAAGAGCAGTTATTTATCCTTGGACACTGACATCACAATCCCTCTGCACTTGAGAACAACTCATAGATATTGAGAAAATAAAAAATGGTTTCCTTGAAACAAAACCTGGAGCCTTCTAACCATTCTGTATAGAATTCTGAAGTCACGTAAAAAGATCTCCTCTGAATGATGAATTTAAAATAGGGAATATTAAAAATGGAGGAATCACTGAAAGCATATGTTGTCTTCCCATTATTATTCTCCAAGTTAGAGTAGTTTATTATTATTTCATTAACTATTAAGAAGGAAATCTAGTCAAAAAATTTAGTTACCAAATGCATTCCGCATGAACTCATGTCATGGAAGCCTCTTGTTTTTAAAGAGTTTACTTTTTAAAAAGGCTCTCATTTCTAAATAGTGATGACAAGATCTGTGGAAAATTTTTTTCCCACTCCAGTAAAGATTTATTTGAAGATGATAATAGATATTGAACACTTATTTTAAGATTTGTTTTTTTTTTTAATTTTAAATACTTCAAATAGGTGTATGAGAGAATATCATCCCAATCTGAGATATATCTAGATTCCATTACTTCCATGTCATGGTTTTGCCTCAAACCCACAACTTTCTTGTTTTTGTAAATATTTTGTAACAGAATGTGTGATCTAACAAAACATTTATGTACTTGGTCAGAATTTTGTTACCACCTTCGTCCAAAATCATAACATGCCATCGTTCCATATTTCTTACAGATCATGATAAAATATCAGGATTTTTTACCATGAGCCAAGTCCCATACAATATGTTTGAAATTCATTTCCCATACCCTGCCTTCAGACATATAGTTGTGTCTATAAGGTGTGTCTGTTTTCAAGTCTCTTATGGTTTAATTTTTGCACATAGTCTTGAGTTTGAAGAGTGGATTTTCATTTTACTTGTATTTCTGAACCAGCAGCACAAAAACACACAGAGAGGAAATTAGAGCTTAGTTACTTTTTTCTTAGATTCCATTCCTCTCCCTTTCTTGTCTATTTTTAGCAGTGCCTTCTCTAGATGCAGTCTCTCCAAAGAGCCCACTCTCCATGCCCTCGAGCTCCAAGCAATTAGTCTTTGGAGTTGTTTGGGCAAGACCCATTTATAATCATTGCTGTGGAGGAGGGGAAAGAAGACAGTCCAGCCCAGTGGCTAGCAACCCCCACGGGGCCCTTTCCCTGAGCTGGCAGTTGCAAGGGTGAGCATGATTTTCTCCTGCCAGCCTCCACCGCTGGAGCCGTTTTGGAATGCAGGGCCAAAATATCATTGTCATAATCCTAGAAAAGGTTATCCATTTCACTAAGCTGGGATTTACCTGGTGTCTGGTGACAGGGCAGAGCAGTGGCTAGGAACCACCGTGGGGCCTTTGCCCTCGGCGGGCAGTTGTGAGGGTGTGAGTGATATTGCCCTGTCCGCCTCCACCGCTGTAGCCATTTTGGAACCCAGGGCTGCAATATCAATGTCATGATCCTTGAAAAGGTTATCCATTTCAGTAAGCTGGAATATACCTGTTGTGTGGTGAATTTTGATAGTTAGCTCTTCATTGATAAAAAAATACTTTCTCATTCTATTCTTATTTCTTCCACTACCCTTTTCTTCCTTTGTTTTCAGGCTCTCTGTTTGGAAATACTGTGGTTGTCCTTGTGATCTTGTTATCTGTGGTATTTTATGCCAATTGGATGTGTGCAAATCCCAAAGATGAAATAATTTTTACCCAAAATGTAGGAGTGCCGCTATAGAAATTGAATGACTTAAACAAAAATTTATTTCCTAATGAGAGACTATTATAACCAAGATTTTGAGCTGGAATATAATAATGAGAAGTTTGTTATACTTTATTTTCATTATATTAGACTAATTCTTTTCCTCTATACATCTTTGTGCCACAGTATCAATTCTTATTAAGGATTATATTAAATCTTACCAAATATTACAATCTCTTTTAAAATTTACCTTTCTTTCAATCTCATATTCATTTTATGTTACAATTTTACAGTAAATATCTTTTCAACAGCTTACAAAAGCTCTTCATTATTCACTTTGCACACATGATGTGGTGGGTGAATATATATCAATATACCTGTTTGATGAACAAATAAAACTTGTAAAAGGAGAGTCATAATAACACCTATGCACAGCCATGGAAACAAAAGGATTGAGAGGTGAATAATTTCTACTTTGTCTGATGTTTCTTTCATTATTATTATTACAAATATAGCAATATCAAAAATTTTTAATATTAATTATAGAGATGAAAGCACACCTTTCTGAATATACCAAAAACCAGAGATTATAGACTTTCAATAAATATGATATTTGGTATATATGTATCCATGAAACAGATTGTTTTTTTAAATATAGGTAGGATCTCAGTAAATGCACACCAAAGTGGGCCATGGATTACAATTCTTAGTTGTGTTTGAATGATGCTTTTGCTGAGTTTTTGAAAATGACATGCCATTTAAGATCCATATGGAGATGTGATATATGGGACCCCTGCATGGTGTTATGCCACTTTAAGTTCTACATTTGCAAGTTTTGCATGGCATTTAATTTTTACATATATTCATGTATGAATGATATCCATTACTAAAAAATAAATTTAGAGAAAGAGGGCACTGTGAGTCAAACAGGAAGGTTTTGGATTCACCTCATTCTCTAAACTGCTCCTCCTTCTTTTCTTTTCATTGTTGGAGAGTTATGACCACATGTGCATAGGGATGGAATGGCAGTACACCTTGCCAAATGGATTACATCCTTGGCATTTATGAACCATCCCCCTCCCCCATGATATCTTGTGAAATGTCCAGTTGCTCCTTGTCAGCTTATTCAAGCTACAATTGTCTTTTCTGTCCTGGGTAAGGGTAGCAGTTTTCACAAGCCATAGGAGAAATTTTGAGGTTGGGGGCAGTTTTTACTCAGAGTTCCTTAACTTTTTGTTTGTGTCTCTATGGATTCCACTTTTTTTTGTAAGCCTAAGTTTCATTTTATTTCAAATTCTTTCTAAAATTTAGAATATGGCAAAAGAGCTGTTATTTATATATGGACAAAGGCATCACAATCACTCTGCACTCAAGAAAAACTCATAGATATTGAGAAAATAAACGGCTTCCTTGAAACAAAATTTGGAGGTTTCTAACCATTCTGTAAAGATTTCTGAAGTCATGTAAAAGATCTCCCCTGAGTGATCAATTTAAAAAGGGGAATATTAAAAATGGAAGAATCTCTGAGAAGCATTTGTATTTTTCCCACTTTATTCTCCAATTTAGAGTAGTTTAATATTATTTCATTAACTATGAGGAAGAAAATCTAGTCCAAAAATTTAGGTACCAAGTGCATTCCACATGAACTCATGTCATGGAAGCATCTTGTTTTTAAAGTGTTTACTTTTAAAAAAGGCTTTCATTTCCAAATAGGGATGACTGTATCTGTGGAAAAATTTTTTCCCTCTCTAGTAAAGATTTATTTGAAGATTATAATAGATATTGAACACTTGTTTTAAGATTGGTATTATACCTAGAACTTAAAAAAAAAAAGTTTTTTTTTATTTTAAATTCTCCAAATAGGTATATGAGAGAATATCATCCCATTCTGAGTTATAACTAGATTCCATTACTTCCATGTTGTGTTTTTGCCTCTAACCCACCACATTCTCATTTTTGTATATATTTTTTTCTTGACACAATTTGTGATCTAACAAAATATTTATGTACTTGGTCAGAATTTTGTTACCACCTTCATCCAACATCACTCCATGCCATGGTGCCATATTTCTTAAAGACCATGATAAAATAAGAATTTTTACCATGAGCTAGCATCCATAAAATGCATTTGAAATTCATTTCCCATACCCTGCCTTCAACTTCTCTCTATAGTAGTGTGTATTGGATGTGTCCTTGTATCAATTTTCCCCTCTGAATCTCATTTGCACATTACACACACAATATATATTTTATGTTTAAGAGGAGTAGGTGAATGCAAGAAGACCTTCCATAGGTCCAGTTCTGCCTCATGTTGAGCACTTTGGCATGGGGATAATTACTGAAACTCTGTGTGTTTCTTCATCTGACAAGAAAGGAAAAATTGAGACATTTTTGGGCTTTCCTTGTGACAGGTCTGGAATCTCAACAGAGTTCCAATACCTACTCTTCAGTTCATTGGATTCACCAAGGACAAGTAACAAGGAAATGATGATGGGCAACCACCATACCAAGGAACAGAGAAAGTCTACAACTGCAAGCAAGATAGTCCCATCCATCTGCCCCATGGGATCTAAGCCCCCTCCCAATTAGAGGTGGATTTGGCAACACAATCCCAGAATCTTCAGGATTCGGGAATGAACAATGGACTAGAGTAGCCTTACTGTTATTCTACTATAGAGGTATTGTTATTCTAGCAGTGGAAGAAGTTATATCATTGATGTGGAGGCAGTGGCCACCAGATGTTCTGAGTTGAGGGAAAGGGAAAATGAGATGTAATATGGGGGCATTTCTGGGACATTGGAATTGTCCTGAATGATATTGCCATGACAGATATAGGCCATTATATATCTTTTCATAACTTACAAAATTGTGCAGGAGAGAGTTTAAACTATCATCTACATTTAGTGGCAATGCTTCAATATGTGTTCATCAGTTGTAACAAATGTACCACACTACTGAAGGATGTTGTTAATGTAGGAAAGTATGTGATAGCTAGGGATTGGGGCATACGGGAATTCCTTACAATTTTTTATGTATCAATTATATAATCTATGTATCTTTAAAAATAAAAAAACTGAAAAAAAATTTTTAAAACGATGAGCCATTGGCTTTAAACTTCCTAGTTAAAGCAAAGACAGGTGCTCTTTAAACAATTGAAATCCAGTATGTAAAACTGATTAGAGCAGAGAATCTGTGAATGGAGGTAGGTGCAATCCCTGGACCTCCAGCTTCCACAGCAACTTCTATGTTTCTGCCCTCTGGAGAATGTTCTCAATGCCCACTGGATTTTCTCCCTGTGCCATGTTTTATCATTTTCAAACCATGCATTTATGGAAGTACAGTGGTTGCAAATAAAATGTTTCACAGAAATAAGTTTACTCTTCCCATTTATTTTTATATTTTTTAATATTTTAAAAGATGCTTAGATTACATAAATGTTACACAAAAATTACAGGAATTCCCACATTTCCCACCTCCCACACCTCCCATAATGGGAACTATGGTCCATGCTTAGTGGCAAAGCCCAAGGATGTGTATATCCATTGCAGATGATGTGCCACACTAATGAAAAATGTTTATGTGGGATGTTATGGGAGGTACTCTTCCCATTTTATCTAACATTATTTTATCTTGATCTAATAGCAGAACCATGCTTCGCAAAGTTGCCAAAATGCTCTAGTCTTATTTTGTTTTTAAATGATTTCCTCTGCATTCCTATGTGTGTATGCAGGCTTGTGTGTGTGTGACAGTAAAATTCAATGGGTGAAAACTGAAGATCAGGCTTCACTGAGGTCAGAAACACCTCTAATTACAAGCTTCATTCAGGCCTAACCAGAGAATTATTGCACCTGGAAATTATTTATATTTTACATCAGAGATTAGGAAACATGTAAAAAAAAAAAAAGTACATGAGACATTCTGCCTGGAAGAGGAGCTGCAATCCTGGAAAAAGTATAGGCTCCCAAACTTCAAAAATGGCATTCAACTTGGTCCTCTGTGCTCTGGCCTGTATTGGGTTATGCTATGAGTTCCTGGGTGGGGAAAGAGCCATCTTTTATTAGGCATTAGGCTATTGGTCTTTAGGGAAATGTAAAGTCAAACCACAATGGGATGTCACTACACACCTATTAGAACAGATAAAATAATGAATAGTGACAATACCAAATGCCTTAGGAGATGCCAGATAAGATCCCTTACACATTGTTGATGGGAATTTAAAATGGGACAGCCACTCTAGAAGATAGTTTCTTAAAAACAAAACACCACACAGGAGAAACTATACTAAAAATGCAACAACCATAAGATGCAACAATTGCCATCCTGGGTATTTCTGCCAGAAATCAAAATTATGTCCACACAAAAGCTTGAATATTCATCTCAGCTTTCTTTCTAATAACCCACAAATGAAAACAACCCAAATATCCTTTAATAGTTAAGCTTTAAAAAAATTGTGGTCCTTCCTTACCATGATATATGAGGCAACAAAAAATAAGCCACAAACAATTGATATAGCACTGTGGATGGATCTCAGGGTGCTATGCCATGTGAAAAACCCAACCTTAAAAAAGTCACATATTGGATGATTCCATTTATATAACATTTTCTACATGACAAAATTACAGATATGAAAAACAAATTAGTGTTTTCCAGGGGTTAGGAATGATGAAGATTAGGGTGGGGATCTAAGGGAAGTGGCTATGAGGCAAGGACTGAATAATTCTGTGCCTTGATGTCATAGTGGTTAGATAAACTGACACCTGTGAAAAAACTGGAAAAGAAAAAAGAACTGTGTGCACACTGTTCCAATTTCAATTTCCTGGATTTGATATTGCACTATAGTCATATCTGGAGTTACTTTTAGTGGAAACTGTGTAAAGGATATATGGGACATCATAGTATACTATCTTTGCAAACTCCTGTGAATCTATAATTATTTCAAAATAAAATAAAAAGCAAGAAATTGCATTGCAATATACTTCAATGAAATGATATCAAAATAAAAATACTATTTACAATAACATCAAAAATATAAAATAAATGCATCTATGAATCTGAAAGCTGAAAAAAATCAGTAAACTGATCACTTGTTTTAATAACCTTTCTAATAGAAAGGAAAAGTAAGTAAATGGAGAGGGATCCTGTGTAACTGGACCCCAAAACAGAGTATTGGTAAGGTCTCAATTCTACCCAAATTGATTTATAGATTCAATACTATCCCAAGATCCCAGCAGGTTTTTCTGAAACTAAGGAGCAGATTTTAAAATTCATATGGAAATGAAAATAACTTAGAACAGCCAAAGAACTTTGAAACAAAAGAATAAATTTAGAAGATCTGAACCACCTAATATCAAGACAAAATTTAAAGTTCCAGTACTCAAAACCATGAGGCTTTGTCAAGTAAACAGAAAAGTCTATCTGTGAATCACAATACAGAGACCAGAAATAGCCTCTTACATATGGTTAATAGATTTTCAGCAGATATGCTATGACAATTCAGTGGAGGAAGTATGGGCTTTCCAACAAATAGTGTTCAAACACATATTGATAACAGGCTGGAGTGTGAAACGTAAACTCTAAAAGTTTCATAAGAAAACTTATGAAAAAATCTTCATGTTTTTGACTTAGGCAAAGATTTCTTAGCCATGGCAGCAAAACCACAATTTCTAAATAAATAAAATGGGACTTCATCAAAATGAAGAACTTCTGTTATTCAAAAGACACCATGAAGAGAATTAGAAAATAAGCCACAGACTCAGAGAAAAGTTTTGAAAATCATGTATCTGTTAAAGGACTTGTATCCAAAATATAAGCACTCATAGAATTAAAAAATAACAATAGGTAAAACATGCAAACACTCTAAAAAAAGACAATGTATTGATGTCAAATAAGCACCTAAAAAGATGCACAAAACCTTTATTCTTTAGGAAACTGCAAATTAAAATCACAACACATCCACTCCAATACCTAAAATTTAAGAAGACTGAACATACCAAGTGTTGGCCAGGATGTGAACCACCCTGGAACTGGAACTGATTCCCTCACACAGTGCTGGTGGAAATGTAAAATTGTACAACGACTTTGAGAAAAATTGCAGTTTCTTTCAAAACTGAATAAACACCAATTTTAAGGCCCCATCATAGAGAGACAGTTACCTCTGGGTCTGGT
>JAQZBX010096719.1:0-11763 GCA_029593785.1 Cabassous unicinctus
TTTGTATTTCTTCCTTGGAGAAGTGCCTATTCAGATCACTTGACAATTTTTTAATGGGTTGTTTGCCTTTTTATTTTTGAGGTGTAGGGTTTCTTTATATATGCTGGATATTAGGCTCTTATCAGATAGATGGTTATCAAATATTTTTCCCATTGAGTAGGCTGCCTTTTCACTTTCTTGACAAACTCTTTTGAAGTGCAATAGTTTTTAAATTTGAGGAGGTCCCATTTATCTATTTTTTCTTTCACTGTTCATGCTTTGAGTGTGAAGTACATGAAAATATTTCCTATGACAAAATCCTGTAGATAAATCCCTACATTATCTTCCAAGGTATTTATGGTATTGACTCCTACATTTAAATCTTTCATCCATCTTGAGTTAATTTTTGTATGAAGTGTGAAATGGTGTTCCTCTCTCATTCTTTTGAATATGGATATCCAGTTCTCCAAGTACCATTTGTTGAATAGGTCATACTCTCCCAGTTGAGGGCACTTGTTGGCCTTGTTGAATATCAGAAGACTGTATATGTGAGGATCTCTATCAGAACTCTTGATTCATTTCCATTGGTCAGTATGTCTATCTTTGTGCTAGTACCCTCCAGTTTTGACCAGTGTAGCTTTGTAGTATGTTTTAAAGTCGGGTAGTGTGATTCCTCTGATTTCATTTTTCTTTTTCAATATGTCTTTGGTTATTTGGGGCTTCTTGCCCTTCCACATAAATTTCATAGTTTTTGCAATTCAGTAAAAAATGCTGTGGTGATTTTTATTGATATTGCATTAAATCTGTAGATCAGTTTGTGTAGGATAGACATCCTAATGATGTTTTAGTCTTCCTATCCATGAACAGGGAATATTCTTCCATTTATTTAAGTCTTCTTTGATTTCCTTTCATAGCATTTTGTAGTTTTCTGTGTATAAGTCATTTATGTCTTTAGTTAAATATATTCCTAGGTATTTGATTATTCTAATTGCTATTGATTTCCTCCTCAGATTGCTCATTATTGATGCACAGAAATCCTACTGATATTTTCACATTGATTTCATAACCTGTGATTTTACTGAACTCATTTATAAGCTCTAGAATCTTTGCTGTAGATTTCTCAGGGCTTTCTATGTATAGGATGAGGTCATCTGCAAATAGTGAAATTTTTACTTCTTCCTTTCCAATTTAGATGAATTTTATATCTTTTTCTTGCCTAAGTGCTCAAGCAAGTACTTCTAACACAATGTTTAATAGGAGCAGTGATAGTGGGCATCCTTGTGTTGTTCTAGATATTAGAGGGAAAGCTTTTTGAATTTCACCATTGTATATGATGTTAGTTGTGGGTTTTCATATATACCCTTTATCATTTTGAGGAAGTTTCTTTCTATCCTTATCTTTTGTGGTGTTTTTATCAGGAAACGTTGTTGTATTTTGCCAAATGCTTTTTCTGCATCTATACAGATGATCATGTGATTTTTAAAATCTTGTTTAGGTGATGTATAACATTGATTTTCTTATTTAGATCCATCCTTGCATAACAGGGATGAAACCCCCTTGG
Source organism: Cabassous unicinctus (assembly GCA_029593785.1). Classification (NCBI taxonomy): domain Eukaryota; kingdom Metazoa; phylum Chordata; class Mammalia; order Cingulata; family Chlamyphoridae; genus Cabassous; species Cabassous unicinctus. The sequence goes on from JAQZBX010096719.1 coordinate 1,541, forward strand.
TCATGACATATAATTCATTTAGTGTGCTGTTGAATATGATTAGCAAGTATTTTGTTGAGGATAATAGCATCTAGTTTCATTAGGGAGTTTGGTCTGTAATTTTCCTTTCTTGTGGCATCTTTGTTTGGCTTTTGTATAAGGGTAATGTTGGCATCATAGAATGAGTTAGGCAATGTTCCTTCTATTTCTATTTTTTGGAAGAGTTTAAGCTGGATTTTTGTTCGTTTTTTTCTGGAAAATTTGGGAAATTCATCTGTGAAGCCGTCTTTTCCCAGGCTTTTCTTGGTTAAGAGGTCTTTGATGACAAATTCAATATTGTTACTTGTGATTAGTCTGTTGAGCTCATCAATTTCTTCTTTCATCAATGTAGTTTGCTTGTGTGTTTCTAGGAATTTGCTCATTTCCTCTAAATTATCCATCTTTTGGTATATAATTCTTCTTAAGATTCATTTTATTTATTCCCCCTCCCTCATGCTGCTTGCACTCACTGTCTGCTGTCTGTGTCCATTTGCTGTGTGTTCTTCTGTATCTCCTTGTCTTCTCTTCTCATCTTCTTTTTAGGAGGCACTGGGAACCAATCTTGGGAACTCCCCTTTTGTGGGGAGAGACACTCAATCACTTGAGCCACCTAAGCTCCCTGGTGTGTTTTGTCACTCACTGTGTCTCCTCTGAGTCTTTTTTGTTGAATCATCTTTTTGCTTCAGCTTGCCCCTCAGGGCAGCTCTCTGTGTGGGGCAGCTCTCCACACAGGCCAGCTCTCTGAATGGGGCAGTTCTCCACAACTGCCTGTTCTCTGTGTGGGCCACCTAGCCATATGGGCCAGCTTGCTTTCATCAAGAGGACTTTGGAACCAAACCCAGGACCCTCAATATGGTAGATGGGAACCCAATCACTTAAGCCACAACTGCTGCCCTAGCATATAATTTTTCAATGTATTCTCATATTATAATCTTTATTACTGTGGGGTCAGTGGTGATATCACCTTCCTCATTTCTTATTTTGTATATTTGCATCTTCTCTCTCTTTTTCTTTGTTAGTCTAGCTAAGGGTTTGTCAATTTTATTGATTTTCTCAAAGAATCAGATTTATGTTTTCTTTATTTTTTCTACTGCTTTTTTTTCAATTTCATCTAGTTCTGCTCTAATCTTTGTTATTTCCTTCTTTCTGCTTCCTTTGGAGTTAGTTTTTTGTTCTTTTTCTAAATCCTCCAGTTGTGCACTTAGGTCTTTTATTTTAACTCTTTCTTCTTTTTTGATATATGCATTTTTGGCTATGAATTTCCCTCTCAATACAACTTTTGCTACATCGCATAGGTTTTGATATGTTGTGTTGTCATTTTCATTTGTTTAAAGGTGACTACTGATTTCCTTTGAGATTTCCTCCTTGAATCACTGGTTGTCTAAGAGCATGTTGTTTAACTTTCATAAATTTGTGCCTAATCTGGTTCTCTGACCCTTACTGATTTCCAACTTCATTCCATGGTGGTTAGAGAAACTACTTTGTATAATTTCAATTTTTTTCTGAATTAATTGAAAAGTGTTCTGTGGCCTAGCATGTAGACTATCTTGGAGAATGATTCACGTACACTCAAAAAGAATGTATATCCTGCTGTATTTGGGTGTAGTGTTCTGTGTATGTCTATTAGGTCCAGATCCTCTAATGTATTATTCAAAGTCTTTGTTTCTTTATTGATTCTCTCTTGAGATGTCTTGTCTAATGATGATAATGGTGTATTAAAGTCCCTCACTATAATTGTAGGGTTATCTATTTCTGCACTTAGTTTTTCCAGTGTTTGCCTTATGTATTTTGAGGTGCCCTGGTTGGGTGCATAAATATTTATGATTGTTCTTTCTTATTGAAAGTTCACCTCTTTTATTAATATATAGTTTCCATCTTTGTCTATTACAACAGCTTTGTATTTTAAGTTTATTTTGTCCAATATTAGTATAGTTACTCCTGACCTTTCTTGGTTATTGTTTGCTTGTAAAATTGTTTTCCAAACATTCACTTTCAGCCTCCTTACATCCCTGGGTCTAAGGTGGGTTTATTGTAGCATATAGATGGGTCATATTTCTTTATTCATTCTGCCAGTCTGTGAGTCTTGACTGGTGAGATCTATCCATTAACATTCACTGGTATTACTGTAAAAGAATTCCTTACATTAACCATATTTTCTTTGGGTTTATGTATGTCATATGTTGTGTTTCTTTCTCTTTTTTGCCTTCTTACTCATTCTTACATTCTCCTCCAACTCTCTCTCTCTCTCCTATTTTTCCTTTCAAACTGTTGAGCTCCCTTTAATGTTTCTTGAAATGCAGGTTTCTTATTTACATACTATCTTTTTTTAATATATATTTTATTTAAAAAAATACTTAAATTACATATATGTTATATAAAAATATAGGGATTCCCATATGCTCTGCTTCCCATACATATGACATTTCCCCACATAAACCACATCTTTCATTAATGTGTACATTCATTGCAATTGATAAATGCATTTTGGGGCATTGCATCTGAACATGGATTATAGTTTGAACTTTCCTTCATTTTGAATGCCAGTTTTGCTGGATAGGGAATTCTTTGTTGGAAGTTTTTTTTTTTTCTTTTAGCATCTTAACTATGTCATACCACTGCCTTCTTGCCTCCATGGTTTCAGATGAGTAATCAGCACTTAACCTTATTGAGCTTCCCATGTATGTGATAGTTCTCTTTACTTTTATTGCTTGTAGTATCCTCTCTTTGTCTTAAGCATCAGACAATTTGACAAGTACATGTCTTGGAGTAGGGTCATTGGGATTTATATTGTTTGGGGTGTGCTGCACTTTCTGGATATGTATATCCATCTCTCTCAATAGGATTGGGGAGTTTTCAGCCATTATTTCCTCCAACACTCTTTCTGTCCCCTTTTCCTTCTCTTCTCCTTCTGAGATGCCTATATTGCATATGCTGTGTGTTTTGTTTTGTTGTTCAAATCCTGAAGTCCCTGCTGGATTTTTTCTATCTGCTCTATCTGTTTGATTTTAGATGTACCGTCTTGCACATCACTAAATCTTTCCTCTGCCTGTTCAAATCTGCTGTAAAGTGCTTCCAGTGTATTGTTGATTTCTTGGATTATGTCATTCATCACCATCATTTCTGTTATCTTTTTATGCATGTTTACAATTTCTTCAGTATGTTCTCCCATTGTCTTCTTAATATCCTTAATCTCTTCCTTCACATCAAGTTGATTCATAATATTTGTTTGGATATCTCTGATTAGTTGCTTTGTATTCTGCATCTCCTCCTGGCTTTTAGTTTGTTCATTTGACTGGGCCATGTCTTACTGCTTCTTAGTATTGCTTATAATTTTTTTTCAGTGTCCAGGCATTTGTTTATCTTGATGGATTTATTCAGTTGATTAGCTTCTCTCTCAATTCTATGGTTTCATTTATTTATTGTTTCTGAGTGTGGAAAAGTTTCACTTCAAATCTTCATTCCTCTTATTCTATTTCCTTGCTCTTGTCTACATTCCCTTGAAAAGAAAGTTAGGACCAGAGAAACAGGAAAAGAGAAGAAGAGAAAAATATTAATAGTAGTAGTAATAGTAAAAGGTATGAGAGAGACCATAGAAGACCTAGGAAATTGAATGATTTACCCAAGTAAGAAGTATAGAGGAATAAGAATAGAAAAGTGGAATAGAAACAATGAAGCAAGAAACAGAATAAAGAAAAGTATAGAATGACTTAAAAACCTAGAATGATGAGAAGATGGGAAAAGAAAATGTAAAAGAGAGAAAGAAAGGAAAAAGTAAAAGAAAGAAAGAAAGAAAGAAAAGTAAAAAAGAAAGAAAACAGAGAAAGTAGGTGGGAGAGAGAAATGAGAACAAGAAAGTTTGAAGAACAAGCAAAAAGAAGTGGAATGAAAGAACAACAACAACAAAAAAAAAAACAGAAAATATAAAGATGCAGGAGAGAAAAAGATATAGGGTAAGAAGAGAAAATTGGTAAACAAAGGAAAAAAAGAAAAAACAGAGAAACAAAAGAAAGGGAAACACAACAACAAGAAAGCAGGGCAGTATCTATTCATTAAAAAAATAGAGGTAGAAGCAGAAAATCACTAAACAAAGATAAACACAGAAAAACAGTCTTCTCTCACACCCCTAGGGATCTTCTCCGGCTGCTGTTACTCACCAATCAATCACCCTGCATCCTGTCCTCTGCAGGTTTAAAGCCAGGTTTTAGTGAGTAAAATAAGGAAAAGAAAAGGAAAACTTTTTTAAAAATGAGAGATCCAAGAAAAGCTAATACAAAGAGAATGTCAATATGTTCCCTGTCATAAAGTTACAGCTGGTTGCCTGATATCCCTGTATCATTTCTCAGAGAGGAGTTGGGGATTGAACAAGGGACATTGTACATGCTAGGCAGGAATTCTTCCACTGAGCTAGTCTGTGTCCTAGGTTAGAGGGTCTTTCAGAAGGCTATCTTCCTCTTTTCCCTCTGGAAGATTAGATTCCCTGCAGTCCTGCTGCTTAGTCTGTTATCTCTGCCTCCTTCCTGAGGTAATTCATCTCTTTACTTAAGCTGCTAGGCATGACAACCTGCTTGAAGAGATCTCCCCTATCCCTGTCCAATCAGGGTCCCTTCAAAGTGGGCACAGCTGGCTAAAATAATCACAAAGAAACCACTCTCTAGCCTCCCAGACACCTCCTCCTCCAAAGGAGGTTGGTCACATTCCATTTGAAGAAGGGAGCTGGTGGCTCGACCTAGGCTCTTTGTCCTGAGGGTGGGGTATATGTGCCACTCCCAGCCACAGGGGCAAGAAACTCAAGATTTTTCTTTGGCTTCCTTATCTTTCCAGTACCTCCCTAGGTGACCCAGAGCACCCTCCCATTCTATATGTATCTAAAGGAGCTGGCAGTGAGGAAGAAGTCTGTTCCCCTCTCAGTCAGATACAATTTGCCAGGAGTTTTACCTTCACACAATATCTCATGGGTTCTGGAGGGGAGCCCTTCCCATTGGCTGGGAGGATCAATAACATACAGCTTGCTGTTTCAGCCTCTTCCTCTCTGTCCCTGATTCTCCAGGGAGTTGTAAAACAGTGTTCTGGTCTGATGTACCCCAAAGCATATCAAAAAATCAGCCCTTGGTTCCCTTTCCATTGTTTCAGTGAGAGCTTAGCTTTATCTGCCTACCCTATTGGCCATGTTCCCACAATTCCCCCCTGCATTTTTTAAAAAAAGATTTATTTATTTATTTACTTACTTACTTACTTTTTTCCATTTGCCCCACCCCATTTTTACTGTTTTTGTGTCCATTTGCTGAGCAATTCTCTGTGTCTGTTTCCTACCCTCTCTTCTCATCCTTCTCCTCCTGTATTCATCAGGATTCAGTCCTGAGAATCTCTGATGTGGGAGAGAGGCATCCTATGACCTACACCACCTTAATTCCTGTTTTTTGGTATTTCTTGCATTGGCTATCCCTTGTGTCACTCTCCTATAACATCATCATCTTGCCACATGGCCCAGCAGAGCCTGATGGTGCACCTACTCATGGGTCCTAATGTGCACTCATGCATGGGGCCTGATGGTGCACCCATGCATAGGACCTGGTGGCACACTTTCATGTGGGGCCTGGCAGTACACCCACTCATGGACCTGGCAGCACACCCACATGAAAGGCCTGATGGTGCACCCATGCACAGGGCCTGGGGGGTCTCACCCACTTGTGGGGTCTGACAGCACACCCACACATTGGGCCTGGCAGCCCACATGCTCTCTACATTTTTCTTTATTTTTACTGGGAGGTCCTAGGGTTTGAACCCAGGTCCCTCCATATGGGAAACAGATGCCCAACCATTTGAGCCACATTTGCCCTGCCCTGTTCTTTTTGACACTTTGTTCTATACAAGCCATAGTTGTCCTGACTTTACAATGAGACTATCACTTCCATCCTGATCAACCAGACTGAATGGAGGAGTCTTGGCTACCTCACATCCAAGCCAGTCTTACAACAAACTCTTAGTCACTTGGAGTTAAGGGGGAGGTAGGGGTGGGGAGGGAGCAGTTGATGGTCTGGCTACAGCCTCTATTTAACTGAAACCTTCAGGGAGTCAGAGGAACATATACCACTCTGAGAGACCTCCACCTGAATTTCAACTAAGCCTTGGTATAGTGAGGATGAAACTGTGGTCATGCTCAGACAACTGGGTTTTTGTGTGTGACTATGCCACCTGCATCAGAGGGATTTTTTCCCTCACTAGTTTCCAAGTTTATGGTAGGACATTGATCATTTTATTAGAAAGTGTCCTCCTGAGTGGGGCCACAAGGTGGTTCTGCTCTTCAACCCAGGGATTTTCCTGGCAGGCACTATTGAATAGCTTTATCATACTCTTCCTGCTTCACACTAAGAGGGTGGCAACTGAGGTAATTGACAAAGGAATCAGGGTTGGGCAATAAGCACATGACTGTTAACCTAGCAAACCCTGATAGCCACAAGATGATTCAGCAGTCATCACTTCCTTGGAACCCTCGTTAGCCAAGCTGTGTTCTTATGGTTACTAGAGCAAGGGGCCCCAAAAGACAACATTGTCAGGCTTTCCAATAGAGAACTTTGGGAAAAATGTATACTAGAAGGAGGGCCACAGCCTAAATAGGGACAATCTTCCTTTTCTAAATCCCCTTCCCTCCATCACCAGATATGAGCAGAAGAGGAGGAAGAGAAACTTGGAAATCTTTTGCCTCCACCTTCAACTCTGCCTGAGAAGTCTGTCCCCTGGGACAGGTCTTTTTACCAAAACATAACTGAACTTAAAAGAGCTGAGGATTGGGGCCAAGAGCCCAACCACCTTCCAGAACCCTAGACCATCTGTCCCAGTGCATATACAATTTGAGGGCATGGAATAAACTTTATAGCACTATTTGCCACAGGAACCCATGATATTAGGTTTGTGCAAAAGTTATTGCAGTTTCGCATTGTTAAAATTTGCCATTTGCTATTGGCATACATTCTTAAATAAATGTGGCAATGTTATACATCATTTTAATGTGCATTTCTCACTTTAAGATTTTTGCTAATGACTTATTACTTGCTGTTTATATTTATTTCAGACTATAGAAATGATATTAGACAAAAAGCAAATTTGAGTGATCTTTTTATTTGAGTTCAAAATGGGTTGTAAAGCAGCAGAGACAACTCACAACATCAACAATATATTTGGCCCAGGAACTGCTAATGAATGTGCAGTGAAGTGCTGGTTCAAGAAGCTTTGCAAAGGAGATGAGAGGCTTGAAAATAAGGAGCTTAATGGCCAGCCATTGGAAGTTGACTACGACCAATTGAGAGCAATCATTGAAGGTGATTCTCTTAAACTACAGAAGAAGTTGCTGAAGAACTCAATGTCAACCATGCTATGGTTGTTTGGAATTTGAAGCAAATTGGAAAGGTTAAGAGCTCAATAAGTGAGTGCCTCATGGGGTGACCAAAAATTTTAAAAATCTTCATTTTGAAGTGTTGTCTTCTCTTATTCCATGCAAGAAAAATGAAGCATTTCTCAATCGGATTGTTATGTGTGATGAAAAGTGGATTATATATGACAACCAGTGATGACCAGCTCAGCAGCTGGACCAAAAAGAAGCTCCAAAGCACTTCCCAAACCCAAACTTGCACCAAAAACAGGTCATGGTCACTGTTTGGTGGACTGCTGTCAGTGTGATCCACTATGGATTCTTAGTTTGTTTGTTTGTTCTTTATTTTTTATTTTTTTTATTTCTTAATTTTTTAAAAGATACTTAGATTATATAAATGTTACACAAAATAAAGGGATTCCCATATGCCCCACCTCCCACACCTCCCACACCCTCCCACATAAACATCCTTCATTAGTGTAGCACATTAATTGCAATTGATAAACACACTCTGGGGCTTTGCCATTAAGCATGTACCATAGTTCACATTGTAGACCACACTCTCTCCCACACAGTTATGCATGTTATGTGATGATATAAAATGGCTTATATCTGTCATTGCAATGTCACTCAGGACAATTCCCAAGTCCTGAAAAAGCCCCTGTATTAGAACTGCTTTTCCCTCTCCCTGCGCCCAGAGCTTCCAGTGACCACAGGCTCAACATCAATGTTGTAATTTCTTCCAATGCTTGAATCACAATTTGTCAATAGTAGAATACAAGTAAGTCCAATCTATTCCATAGCTCTTCCCACAATCCTGAGGAGTCTGGGATGGTGATGTCCACTACACCTCCATTTGCATGGGGGCTTATATCCCATGGGGAAGATTGATGGGAATATCCTGCCTGCAGCTGCACTCTTTCCATCCCCTGGGATGGCCAATGTTCATCACCATCTCCCCACCAGGTGTCTTAGGTGAGTCCAATAAGCTGTAGAGTAGGAGTTTCAGCTCCACCAAGGTTCACAACAGCTTTTTGAATCCCAGCAAAACCATTACATCTGAGAAGTATGCTCAGCAAATTGATGAGATGCATCAAAATCTGCAACAACTGCTGCCAACATTGGTCAACAGAAAAGGACTAATTCTTCTCCATGACAATGCCCAACCGTACCTCACACAACCAATGCTTCAAAAGTTGAATGAATTGGGCTATGTAGTTTTACCTCACCCTCCATATTCACCTGAACTCTTGCCAACTTACTACCACATCTTGACAACTTTTTGCAAGGAAAATGCTTCCACAACCAGTGGGATGCAGAAAATGCTTTCCAAGAGTTTGTTGAATCCCAAAGCTGGATTTTTATGCTACAGGAATACACAAACTTATTTCTCATTGGCAAAAATGTGTTGATTGTAATGGTTCCTATTTTGACTAATAAAGATGTGTTTGAGCCTAGTTATAATAATTTAAAATTCATGGTTCAAAACCACAATTACTTTTGCACCAACATGATTCCATTTGATGTAGATGGGAGGTGTTGCAAGGTTTTGTGCATTCCACAAGTGTATAGGGATGGGATGCTACTGCCATGGGCTGGTCCATTTGGCCTTTGGACATGTCTGTGGTCATGATTCCCAAAACAGAATACATTGTAGCAGTTGAAATGCTGCACCACTGCACATCTCAAAGGTGAATAGAAGTATAAGCTCCACCATCCCCAAAAATTCTGGTTATCATGGATAGGGGCGAGATGAACTGAGCAACCCCAGTGCTCCCACCTCCTTGAATTGTCTAATAGTGGCAATACTGCCATCTTGGGGGGGGAGAAGAGGAAATCATAAAAGACCTTCTTTCTGCAGCTGACATCTGCTCCAACATCTCCCCCTATGATAGCCTGGTGTGGGTAGTGGAAAAGGCAGGTGGAGTATAGTGACTAATTATAGACTCTAGGCAATTGAATGCAGAAGTGCTGCCGTTGGCACCTGTGGTCCTAGACATTGTGATTCTCTTTGAAGACATCATGGCTTCCACTGATGTTTAATATGCAGTTGACCTGGTGAATGCCTTTTTTCCTTTCCCACTCTGAGAGGAGGATCAGGATCAAATTTCTTTCCAATGCCGAGACCTACACTATACCTTCACTGAACTGCCTCATGAATATTTAAACTCACCCACTAGCTGTCACCAATGGGTGGGACAGGATTTGAGTAAGCTACTCCTGCTCAAAAACTCCAAGTGCTCCATTATAGTGATGATTTCATGTTGTTTGGCCAGTGCAAGGAGCAAACTGACCAGGGATTGCATGCCTTGCTAACTAGTATTTGACAATTTAGTTTGTCCATAAATTCTAACAAGATGTAAGGCCCTGCTCAGCAGGTTATCTTCCTCAGTAGTATATCAGCTTAAGCCAGCACTGGATCCCTGAACTAGTACAGGAGAAATAACTGTCTCTAAAGTCACCCCGCTCCAAAAAGGAAACCCATTTTTTATTAGGCTCTTTGCATAATGGTGGCATCATATTTCACATCTTTGTATCCTACTGATACCTTTATATTGGGTCATATGGAAAGCAGAGCTATGTCCTTTTAGGCCACAAAGTTCCTAGACACAACCCAGACCAAGTCTTTCAAAAAGTAATTTCTGGTGTGCTATTGGGCCTTGGTGGAAATGGAAAGGATAAGGATTACCAAGAGCCCTCAAATCCTCCTGAGTCTAAAAACCTTCATTATATCCTGGGTCCTGGGTAATCAGAACACTTATCCAGGCTGTGGCTAATGACAGAGTATCATCAAATGGAAGTAGCAAATTAATCATTGTGCTTGTCTGGGTCTCCAAGG
>JAQZBX010096720.1:0-11770 GCA_029593785.1 Cabassous unicinctus
TAGTTTGTAAACAGATTTATTTTGATGTAATTCCCATATTGTTCAATTCATCCATTTAAAGTGAAAAATTCAATGGCCTTTCATGTAGTCACAGAGCTCTCTAAACATGGCACAATCAATTTTGGTACTTTCTCATCCATAAAATAATTCTTGACCATAAATAATAATCCCAGCTTTCCCAACTCTAGCTGTAAGGAACCACCTCTAGAAAACTACTATACTACCATCTGTCATTATGGATTTGCCTATTTTGGACCTTTCAAATAAATGGGCATTTCAAAGAATTTTCATTTGTGATTGGCTTTTTTTTCACGAGCATCAGGTTTTCAAATTTCACCAATATTTTACTATGGTCTGGTAAACTTTGTATCTTGCTTGATAACATTCTACTTTATGTAAATACTGACTTTTATTTATTCATTTTTCAGGTGTTTTAATTTCCTAGTCTATTCAAGCAAATACCATGAAATTGGTTGGGTTAGACAATGTACATTTTTTGTTCATAGTTTGAGGATGGGAAAATGTCCAAATCAAGGTGTCATAAAAGTGATATTGTCTTTCTGAAGACTGTGGTTGTTTGGGGCTGGGGCTGGTGATCCTTGGTCCTTAGCTTGTCACATGTCAAGGCACATGGCAGAGTCTTCTGTTCTCCCCCTTATCTTCTTGGTTCTGTTGATGTTTAGCTTCTTGCTTCCTGTGGCTTTTTCTCTTGGTCTGAATTTCAATCCACTTATCAAGGATTTCACTATAAATGATTAAGACTCATTCTGATAGTGCTAGGCCACACCTCAACTGAAGTAACTTCACCAAAAGTCCTACTTACTATAGGTTCACACACAGGGGATGAATTATGTTGACAAATATGCTTTATGGGTTACATATAGCTGCAAACCTCCACATTCCACACTATGAACATCAAAATGAGATGTTGTTATGCATTCAAAATACAGTCATTCCATCACTAAATCCCAAAAGCCTTAAGTTATTTCAGTAGTAATGCCAAGTACAAAGTCTCATCAAAATCATTTATGGGTTTATTTTATCCTGGGGCACAATTTCCTCTGTCTGTGGACCTGTGAACCTAGAGAACAAATTATCTGCCTCCACTATATAATGGAGAGACAGGTTTGGGGTAAAAAATTCCATTCCAAATGGAAGAAAATGGAAGGGAAATAGCGGTCACAGGTCCCCAAAAATTCTGAAACACATGAGGGCATATTCTATTAGATTTCAAGGTCTGAAGGTCATTATGGAATGATGTTTTGTCCTTTATGCCTGAAGAAGTGACAGTCCCACCATAACCAACTTTTTGCACAGTGAACTTACTCTCCTAGAACCCTGGGATGAGTGTTCCTCTCTGAGCATTGAGGAATTGTTCAGACTCTCCAAAATACCTGGGATACAGGCTCCACCTTCTCTAAGCTCTGGTGTAGCAGCCATGCTCTCCATGAATTCCAGGTTGGAGGCCCCATAAAGGCCCAAAACCTCTAAGCATTGTGGTGGCAGCACTTTATCTGAAGAATGGTCAGAGGACTGCCCACTCCAAACCCCAGGGCAGAAGACTGGTCCTTTCCAAATCCTAGGGCAGACTCACCCTTTCCCTACAAATGGGTAGCCTGCTCTCATAGCCTGAGGGGATACCTTCCATCCAAATCTCTGTTTCCATGGTTCTGACCTTGAAGTTATTCTTCCTTCAATTTTCCCCTTTTAGTCCAGACTGGCATTGCTTCCATTCATGCAAAGTATGCAAAAATCTTGCAATGTTCACAGGATTCCACACCATCAGACAGTAGGACTTTCCAGAGATACTTCCTGGATAACTGCACCTCCAATCATGTCTTGCAAAGAAATTGTCAACTGGTTCCATGTTCATATAAACCATCACATGGAGCACTATTCTCTGGGTACTGGCTTTCAGGAACCTCAGAATTTTTCAAGACATAAGTTTCTCATTTCTTTGTGCCCAGCAGTTCATTTCTCAGCTTATCCCTTTCCTATCTCATTTTACTATAAACTGCAAGGATAAACTAGGCTATACCTTCCATAATTAGGTTGGAGATGTCCTTAGCTAAGTATTTAAGTGCATCACTTTCAAGTTCTACCTTCCATTTAATATCAGAACTCAATTTCCCCAACTTCTCTGCCATTTTAAAACAAGGATGGCCTTTCCTCCAGTTTCTAGTAAAACACTCATCATTTCTTTCTAAGGCCTCATCAGAAGTACTTTTAGCATTCATATTTCTACCAACAGTCTCTTCAAAGCATTATAGGCCTTTTTTATAAAGCTCCTCATTGTTCTTCCAGCCTCTACCCATGACACAATTGCAAAACTGTTTTCAAGCTTTTTAGTATTTGCAATACCAGTATCCCAATATCAGTACTAAAATCCATTTTAGTTTCTTAGGCTGAGCAAGCAAATACCATGAAATTGATTGAGTTAAACAATGGGAATTTATTCACAGACAATTTGGGTCTTTAAAAAAAGTCCAAATCAAGGCATCATTAAGGCTATGCTTTCTTTCTGAAGAGTGTGGTATTCTGGAGCTGTTTTCTAGCTATTCTTTGTTCTTAGCTTGTCACTTGGCAAGGCATATGGTGGTATTTCCTGGTCCCTACCTTCTCTTCCAAGTTCTGTTAATGTGGCCTTCTAGAAATCTTTTTTTTTTTTTTAATTTTTTATTGTTCATAAAAATCAAGATTTTTCACAGTACATACCAATATTTTTAAAATGATATATAAATACATATGCATATATGTGCATTTTCTTATATAAATGTTATTTTATATATATATATTTTAAAGGTGCTTAGATTACCTAATTATTACTCAGAAATTACAAGGATTCCCATGTTCCCCCCTCCCACACCTCCCACAACATCCAATTGTCGATGGCCAGGAGGGAAAAAATCACTCCCTTGTGCCTCTTCATGTGACAGGTTGTTCTTTTTCTTTTTAGTGTGTCTAATTTAATAATAAAAATTGAAGTATATACCAATCCCTAATCCTCTCTTCTAGATATTTTTCTCCCAGGAGTGGTGTATACAGCAAAAACAAAAACATTTTTACAGGAAACCATTTTATTCCAAATTAACCAGAAAGAATGTTTTTAAGAATTGGTCAGGAGAAAATCTGAGTTTTTAAGAGTCTACTCCTTTTCATTTTTTTAAATTTTATTTTTAAAGAAGCTTTAAATTATATAAATGTTGCATAAAAATAAAATACATATAGGGGAATTCCCATATACCCCTCCCACCTCCCCCTCCTCCACTTTCCCCAATTAGCATCTTTCATTAGTGTGGTACATTTTACAATTGATGAACACATATTGAAGCATTGCTACTAACTGTGGTCTGTAGTTTACATTATAATTTACATTTTGCACCACACAATCTTACAGGTTTTGAAAGAATATGTAATGAAATCTATCCATCATTGCTATGTCACGCAGGTAAATTCCAGTGTTCCAAAAATGCCCCATGTTGCACCAATTCTTCCCTATTTCTCCCTTCAGATCCTCTGGAGGCCACTGCCTTAATATCAATGTACACATTCTTCCATTGCAAGAATAATAATGTCTACTTCAGTCCAAAGATGCATTGCCTCCATATGTTTGTTCATTCCTCAAGGATGAAGATTTTGAGATGGTGATGCCCACTCTGGTTAACACTGAGAGGAGACTTAGATCCCATGGGGCAAATGGATGGCACTGTCTTGCTTGCTGTTGTAGATACTCTCTGTTTTGGGCATGGGTGTTGGCCATTATTATCCTTTTGCTAGTTATCCTGGGAGGTTCCAATGGACAGGAAAATGGGTGCTGCAACTCTGCTGAGATTCAGATTTCAACCAGCAAATGAACACACTGAAGATTTAGGTCTCTGGGACATATATGTAATGAATATAATGCTAAATCTAGGTTCAAATAAAAGGATCAGAAGAGTCACGTGTAGGGAAATTATAAATGAATCTATCTCTGTTACGTTGGGGAGCTTATATTCCAAAGTATGGCCCACTGACAGGGTGTCAAATTCCTGAGATTATCTGCCCTGCCTAGAGTGTCTAGATGTCTCTAGAACCCCAGGTGACCCTTGCTTGAGGCAATATTTACTGTAGCAGTCAATGAGATCTTCCTGAGACATGCATAAGTATAAGCTCTGGAATGAGTTCCTCAAGCACTTTGAAATCTCTTAGCCATAAAATCTCATTTTTTCTTTCTTTTTTTTTTTTGGCTTTTTATTTTAATTTTTTAACTTTTTAAAAAAGATACTTAGATTACATAAATGTTACACAAAAAATACAGGATTTCACATATGCCCCACCTCCCACACCTCCCACAACCTCCCACATAAACATTATTCATTGGTGTGGCACATTAATTTCAACTGATAAACACATCCTGGGGCTTTGCCATTAAGCATGGACCATAGTTCACATTGTAGACCACACTCTCTCCCACATAGTCCTGCATGTTATATGATGATATATAAATGGCCTACATCTGTCGTTGCAATGTCACTCAGGAAAATTCAAAAAAGCCCTAGTATTACAATTGCTTTTCCCTCTCCCTGCTCCCAGAGCCTCCAGTGGCGACTGGCACCACCTCAATGTCATAATTTCTTCCATTGTTTGAATCACAATATGTCTATACTAGAATACCAGTAAGTCCTCTCTAGTCCATAGCTCTTCTCCCCATCCTGAGGAGTCTGGGATGGTGATGTCCAATCAACCTCCAATTGAAAGGGGACTTATATCCCATGGGGAAGTTGGATGGTATTATCCTGCCTACAGCTGCAGACTCTCTCCATTCCCTGGGATGGCTGTTGTCCATCATCATCTCCCCATCAGTTGTCCTGGGTGAGTCCAATGAGCTGTAGAGTAGGAGTTGCTGCTCAACTGAGATTCTGGGCCCAGCTGGCACATGGACAGCCCAAAGACTCAAGTCTCTGGACATACACCTACAAACTCCAACACCAAGTATAAGTTTGAAGAGAAGGGACAGATGAGCCATGTGCAGGGAAGACATAGTTGAGTCCAACTCTGTCACTTCCAGGAGCACAAACACCAAATTAAGGCCCACTGGCAAGGCACCAAACTCAATAGCTATCTGCACTGACCATAGGACCTGGAGTTCTCCAGAGCTCTCAGGATCCACACTATTTGGGGTGATATCCACTTTGGAATTCTATAAGATCCTACTGAGATGTGCATAAGCATTACCTCTGGGATGACCTCTCGACTAACATTGAGGTTTCTTAGCAATATAAACTCATTTGTCTTTTAACTTTTCCCCCTTTTATTCAAGGTCATTTTCCAGTTACATTGCCAGTTGAGGCTTGGTAGCAATCCCTCAGTACCAGGGAGGCTCATCCCTGGGAATCATGTCCCATGCTGGGAGGAAGGTAATGCATTCATATGCTGCGTTTGGCTTAGAGAGAGGCCACATTGAGCAACAAGGAGGCTCTCAGGAGCCAACCCTTAGGCACCCCATAACGATAGGCTAAGTTTCAATTTCAGGAGCAAGGATTCATAAGGTTAGTCATCAATATCAAGGGCCCACCAGTGGATTATTCTCCCTTGCCAGTCACTGCTCCTGCACTTGGGGGACTGTCTCTGCTCCCTTGAAGAATTTGACAGTGCTCTCCAGAATGGGAATTCAGTATTCTCTTATTTATTGAGTGATTCCCCACCCACTGTGACAAAGCCCCATGAATATTTGAACATTTTATATACCTTATATTTATGCTCAGGTGAACTTCCTCCCATGCATCCCCTATCCCTGACACCCCAGACCAAAGATCATCCCCTGCCCCAGTTGTAACCCTTCTGTGACCATCCAAAGCTTCTACAAAGTTGAAGCCTTTACAATAGCTGAATACAATTAAGAGGAAAATTAAGTAATAATGATAAGTTTAAATGAAAGTGATAGAATACATAAAAATTTAAAGAACACTAAATATAAAATAAAATTAAAAGAATGGGATATTAAAAAAATGAAAAACATTTTTTAAAAAATTTTTGACCTTTTACCTTTCATCACAAAAACATCTCATGTCCAGTCTGTACCGTGGCACCTGCCCCCTCTCATTCCCTAGTGTCTCACTATTTTCATTTTGTTTTCAAAGAAGACAGGAGACTATCATATACCCAACCTCCTCCCACTTTCATCCACCCCCCCCATATTAATACCTTTTTATATGTGGATGGTAGCATTGTTAAAAGTGACACACAAATAGTGAAACATAGCTAATAAACACTGAAAATGGTTTACACTATGGGTTACATTTTAGACCGAACACTTTTATAAATTTTAATGATATTTACCATGTCCTGTGTCCCTCACTCTGTGGTAATGAAGAACATTTCCACTGAAATGTATTTAGTAATACCCCCTATTTGATCTATTATATTCCTCCCACCTCATCCCCCAGGGCCCACGATGACCCCCTTGCTTATCAGAGTTACATGCAACAAGAGGTCTTGACACACTGTTTTATCCTTCCCTATTAGGAAATGCCCTTGCTCTTGAGAGACTCCCGCATGTCTATTTCTGAACAAATCAGTCCTCCCAAATATGATAGTCCAACTCCTTCCCACTCATTATGTGGGTATCCACCCACTGATACAACACATTATGAGAGAATGAACACTCACACACTCCCTAAGCCTGCTCCAGGTGCACCCTATCCCAAATGCCCGCCCAAACAACACAATAAACCATGGACCCTTCTGTGTCATATTGCCATAAAAGCATTCCCACTGCTGTACTCTCAACCTCATATCCACAAATCCCAATGTTCACCTAGTCCCTCTCACAACCAGTATCCTGGACATTCTAACCCACACTTCCCAATCTGCCCAGCTATCAACCCTGCACCAGACAACCCAATAATATCACTACCTTCCTGTCCTATCCCTTCAATATGCAACTACACTCTATCACTTTACCATAGATTATGTCCATATAGGTGATGGCTCACAACCTTCTCTTCTCTTTCTATTTCTTGTAAACCTAACTTAGAGACAATAGCTTACTGACACTGCTCAATTTCCTTAATTTATATCAGTGAGGTCATGTAATGTTCATCCTTCAATGCTTGGATTGCTTCACTCAACATAAAGTCTTCAAGATTCATCCATGTTATCCCATGTTGTTACCACTTTATTCCTTCTTACAGCTGAGGAATATTCCATTGTATCTATGTACTACATTTTGTTTATTCACTCATCTGTTGATGGGCACCTGGATTGATTCAAACTTTTGGCAACAGTGAACAATGCTGCTATGAACATTGGTGTGCATATATCTGTTCGTGTCTTTGCTTTCAATTCTTCAGGGTATATACCCAGCAGTGGAATCGTTGGATCATATGGAAATTCTATAGTTAGGTTTTTGAGGAACTGCCAAATACTGCTCCATAGTTGCTGGACCATTTACATTCCCACCAGCAGTGGATGAGTATTGCCATTCCTCCACATCCTCTTGAACACTTACAGTCTGCTGTTTTTTTTAATAGCCACAATTTTAATGGATGTAAGATGGTATCTCATTGCAGTTTTGATTTGCATTTCCCTAATAGCTAGTGGTATCAAGCATCTTTTCATGTGCTTTTTAGCCATTTGTATTTTTTCCTTGGAGAAGTGTCATTTCAGGTCACTTGCCCCTTTTATAAACGGGTTGTTTGTCTTTTTATTTTTGAGGTGTCGGATTACTTTATATATGAAGGATATTAGGATCTTATCAGATATATGGTTACCAAATATTATCTTTCATTGGGTGGGCTGCCTTTTTACTTTCTTGATAATAACCTGTGAGGTGCAAAAGTTTTTAATTTTGAGGAGATACCATTTATCTATTTTTTCTTTTGGTGCTCATGCTTTGGGTGTGAAATTCATGAAACCATTTACGAAAACAAGATCTTGTAGATACTTCCCTACATTATCTTCCCAGGTGTTAATGGTCTTGGCTCTTATATTTAGATCTTTGATCCATCTTGAGCTGATTTTGTATAAGGTGTGAGATGGTGTTCCTCTCTCATTCATTTGGATATAGATATCCAGTTCTCCAAGCATTTTGTCTAAATATCTTGATGATGCTTAGTTTTCCTATCCATGAAAAGGGAATATTCTTCCATTTATTTAAGTCTTCTTTGATTTCCTTAACAGTGTTGTGTAGTTTTCTGTATATAACTCCTTTACATTTTTAGTTAAATTTATTCCTAGGTATTTGATACTTTTAGTTACTATTGTAAACGGTATTTTTTTTTCTTGAATTTCACCTCAGATTGCTCATTATTGGTATACAGAAATGCTAATGATTTTTGAGCATTGATCTTATAACCTGCAACTTTACTGAACTCCTTCATAAGTTCAAGGATTTTTTTTGTAGATTTCTCAGGGTTTTCTATGTATAGATCATGTCGTCTGCAAATAGTGAAATTTTTACTACTTCCTTTGCAATTTGGATGCCTTTTGTATCTTGTTCTTGCCTCAGTGCTCATGCAGGTACTTCTAAGACAATGGTAAATAGGAGTGGTGAAAGTGGACATCCTTGTCTTATTCCTGATCTCAGAGGGAAAGCTTTTAGGATTTCACCATTGAAGATGTTGTTAGCTGTGGGATTTTCATATATACCCTTATTCATTTTCAGAAAGTTTCCTTCTATTCCTATCTGTTTTTATCAGGAAAGTGTGCTGTATTTTGTCAAATGCTTTTTCTACCTGTATAGAGATGATTATGTGATTTGTTTTACATCAATCTGTTTATGTGGTGTATTACATTGATTGATTTACTTATGTTGAAACATCCTTGCATACCCAGGATGAAACCCACTTGATTGTGGTGTATAATTCGTTTGATATGTTGTTGAATGTGATTAGCAACTATTTTCTCGAGGATTTTAGCATCTAGGTTCATTAAATAGATTTGTCTGTAATTTTCCTTTCTTGTGGCATCTTTGTTTGGCTTTGGTATTAGGGTAATGTTGGCATCATAGAATGAGTTAGGCAATGTTCCTTCTACTTCTACTTTTTGGAAGAGCTTAAGCAGGATTGGTGTTAGCTTTTTCTGGAATGTTTGGTAGAATTCACCTGTGAAGCCGTCTGGTCCTGGGCTCTTCTTAGTTCCGAGGTTTTTGATGACTAAGTCTTTCTCTTTACTTTTAATTGGACTGTTGAGTTTATCAAGTCCTCCTTTCACCAATGTAGGCTGCTTGTGAGTTTCTAGAAATTTGTACTTTTCCTCAAAATTATTGTTCTTCTTGGCATACAATTTTTCAGAGTATTGTCTTTTGATACTCTTTAATTCTGTTGGGTCAGTGGTGATATTCCCTTCCTCATTTCTTATTTTTTGTATTTGCATCTGCTCTCTCTTTTTCTTTGTTAGTCTAGCTAAGGGTTTGTCAATTTTATTGATCTCCTCAAAGAACCAGCTTTTAGTTTTATTTTTTCTAATGCTTTCTTATTTCCTATTTCATTTAGTTCTGCTCTAATTTTCGTTATTTCCTTCATTCTACTTCCTTTGGGGTTAGTTTGTTGGACTTTTTCCAATTCCTCCAGCTGTGCAGTTAGGTCTTCAATTTTAGCTCTTTCTTCTTTTTTAATACATGCATTTATGGCTAAGAACTTCCCTCTCAGTATAGCTTTGGCTGCATCCCATAGGTTTTGATATTTTGTGTTGTCATTTTCATTCATTTCAAGGTAGTTACTGTTTCTTTGTGCCTAATTTCTCCACTCCTTAGTGATTTCCACTTTCATTCCATTGTGTTCAGAGAAATTACTTAGTATAATCTCAAACTTTCTGAATTCATTGAGAGCTGTGCTGTGACCTAGTATGTGGTCTATCTTGTAGTATGATCCATGTGCACTCGAGAAGAATGTATATCCCACTGTCTTTGGGTATAGCATTCTGTATATATCTATTAGGTCCAGACCCTCTAATGTATTATTCAGAGTCTTTGTTTCTTTATTGATTCTCTGTTGAGATGTTCTGTCTAATGGTGATAATGATGTATTAAAGTCCCCCACTATAATTGTAGAGGCATGTATGTCTTCTTTTAGTCTTCCCAGTGTTTTCCTTATGTATTTAAGGTGACCTGATTAGGTGCATAAATGTTTATGATTGTTCTTTCTTCTTGAAAGATTACCCCTTTTACTAATATATAGTGTCCATCTTTGTCTATTACAATAGTTTTGCATTTAAAATCTATTTTGGCTGATATTAGTATAGCTAATCCCACCCTTTTTTGTTTGTTGTTTGCTTTTAAAATTGTTTTCCAGCCATTCACTATTAGCCTCCTTGAATCCCTGGGTCTAATTGGGGTTTCTTGTAGAAAACATACAGATGGGTCATATTTCCTTATCCATTTTGCCAATCTGCATCTCTTGAATGGTGAGTTTAATCCATTAACATTCAGTGTTATTACTCTCAAAGAATTTCTTACATCAGCCATATTTTCTTTTGGTTTATGTATGTCATATATTGGTTATATTTCTCTTTTCAGTTTTTAGTTGTCCTTACACCTCTTCCAACTCTCTCTCCTTTTTTTTTCCCTTTTCAACCCGAAGAGCTTCCTTTAGTATTTCTTAAAGTGCAGATTTCTTCTTGGCATACTTACTTAATTTCTGTTTATCTGTGAATATTTTGAACTGTTCATCATTTTTGAATGCCAGCTTTGCTGTATAGAGAATTCGTGGCTGGAAATTTTTTTCTTTGAATACCTTGACTTTGTCATACCTCTGTCTTCTTGCCTCCATGGTTTCAGATGAGAAATCAGCACTTAATCTTATTGGGCTTCCCTTACATGTGATGGTTCTCTTTTCTCTTGCTGCCTTGAGTATTTTCTCTTTGTCTTGGGCATTTGACATTTTGACAAGTATATGTCTTGCAGTTGGCCTTTTTGGATTTATACTGTTTGGAGTGTGCTGTGCCTCCTGGACATGTAAGTCCATCTCCCTCAATAGGCTTGGGAAATTTTCAGCCATTATTTCCTCCAACACTCCTTCTGTCCCCTTTCCCTTCTCTTCTCCCTCTGGTATGCCTATAATGCATATGTTTGTGCATTTTGTGTTGTTGTTTACATCCTTAACAACCTGCTGGATTTTTTCTATCTTTTTATCTATCTGTTCTACTCTGTTTGATTTCAGATGTACTGTCTTCCACGTCACTAATTCTTTCTTCTGCCCTTTAAATCTGCTGTTGTGATTCCAGTGTCTTTTTGATTTCTTGGATTTTGGCTTTCATCACCATCATAAACAGCTCTGATTATTTGTTCAATTTTCTGCATCACTTCCTAGTTTTTAGTTTGTTCATTGGACTGGACCATGTATTCCTGTTTCTTAGTATGGTTTGTAATTTTTTGTTGCCCTTTGGTCATCATTTATCTTGATGGGTTTATTCTGTTGATAAGCTTCTGTTTCTGCTCTAGAGTTTTGTTTAGTGGCTGGTTTTGTGTCTGTGTTAAGTTTTCTCTTTGACACTTTTTTCTTCTTTTATTTCCTTGCTGTTTTCTACTTTCTGGTTTTATCTTGAGCAATCTATCTCCCTCTTTAGCTCCCTCCAGATCAATGTCCCAAAGGCTCCCGCTCCATGATCTCCAAGAATAGCTCACTTGAGCAAGATCCTGTGCCCAATCAGCTGTATTTTGTGAGAGAGATGGTGAGCATCCACTTAATCCGATGCCATCTTGCCTTCCTCTCTCATAAAAACTCATTTGTATTTAATATTTCCCCTTTTAGTCAAGGTCTTTTTACAAATGCATCATTAGTTGGAGTTTGGT
>JAQZBX010096721.1:0-11768 GCA_029593785.1 Cabassous unicinctus
TCTTTCCTGTACAGTTTTTTGGAAAAGCTTGAGCAAGATTATTAGGTCATCTTTGAATGATTGGTAGAATTCACCTGTGAAGCCATCTGGTCCCGGGATTTTCATCTTTTGCAGGTTTATAATGACTGTTTCAAGCTCTTCACTTGTGATTGGTATGTTGATGTTCTCTGTTTCTTGTAGGGTCAATGTTGGTGGTTCATGTGTCTCTTGGAATTTGTCCATTTCATCTACAATGTCTAGTTTTTGGTCATACAGTTGCTCATAGTATCCTCTTATGATCTTTTTATTTCTGCAGGGTCAGTGGAAATGCCCCCTCCCCACCTCATTTCTGATTTTAATTATTTGCATCTTCTCTATTTTTTCTTTGTCAGTCTAGCTAAGGATTTGTCAATTTACTTGATCTACTCAAAGAATCAACTTTTGGTTTAGATGATTCTCTCTATTGTTTTTTGTTGTTGCTGTTGTTCTTAATTTCATTTCCTTCTGCTCTGAATTTTGCTATTTCTTTCCTTCAGCTTGCTTTGGGATTAGTTTGCTGTTATTTTTCTAGTTCCTCCAGGTCTGCAGTTATATCTACAATTTTAGCTATTTCTTCTTTTTAAATGCATACATTGAGAGCTATAAATTTCCCTCTCAGCAATGCCTTTACAGTGTCCCATATGTTTGGAAATATTGTGTTCTCATTTTCATTCATTTCAAGATATTTCCTGAACTCTCTTGCAATTTCTTCTTTGATCTGCTGATTATTTAAGAGTGTGTTGTTTAATCTTCATATATTTATGAATTTCCCTTTTTCTGTTCATTATTGAGTTCCAGCTTCACTCTGCTGTGATCAGAGAAAGTGTTTCACATAATTCCATTCTTTTTAAATTTATAGAGTCTTGCCTTTTAACCCGACATATGGACTAGCTTGGAGAAGAATCCATGAGCATTTGAAAAGAATGTATATCCTGCTGTTTGGGGATGCAATGCTCTATAGATGTCTGTTAAGTCTATTTCATTTATCATATTATTCAGATTCTCTGTTTCTTTATTTATCCTCTGTCCAGATGTTCTATCCAATATCCAATATTGAACTCTACACCTATTATCATAGAGACATCTATTTCTTCCTTCAGTTTTGCCAGTGATTGTCTCATGTTTCTTGGGGCATTCAGATTAGGTGTATAGATATTTAAAATAGTTTTTTCTTATTGGTGAATTTTACCTATTATTAATACATAATAACCTTCTTCATCCTGTATAATAGTTTTACATTTGAAATCGATTTCTCCTTTATTAGTATCACTACTCTGGCTCTCTTTTGGTTATTGTGTGGAATATCTTTTTCCAACCTTTCAATTTTAATCTCATTGTGTCCTTACATCTGAGGTGGGTCTTTTGTAGACAACATATAGATGGCTCATATTTTTTATCCATTCTATCAGTCTTTTGATTGGAGAGCTCAAACCATTAACATTGAATGTTATTATTTTAAAGGCATTACTTACTGCATCCATTTTGTCCTTTGGCTCTCTGTTGTCATATTGTTCTATTGTCTCTTTTTACCCTTTAATTTTTCCTTCCTAATTGTTTTCATTTATACACTCTTCTCCAATTCTCACCCGTATTTTTTTTTTCATTACAGGCTGCAGCACTCCCTTCAGTATCTCTTATAATTATAGTCTTTTGGTAAAATATACTATCAGGTTTTTTGTTTTTTGTTTTTGCCTGTGAAGACTTTGAACTCACCCTCATTTTTTTAAAGGGCTGTTTTCTTGTGTGCAGAATTTTTGGCTGGCAGTTTTTCTCTTTCAGTATCTTAAATACATCATACCACTTTCTTCTCACCTCTGTGGTTTCTGATGAGAGGTTGGCATTTAATCTTATTGAGTTTCCCTTTTATATGATGCTTTACTTTTCTCTTGCTGATTTCAGAATCTCCTATCTCTGATATTTGTCATTCTGAATAGTAGGTGTCTCAGAGTCAATCTATTCAGATTTATTCTGTTTGTAGTGCATTATCCTTCTTGAATATTGATATTTATGTCTTTCATAAATGTTGGGAAGTTTTTGCTCATTATTTCCTCAAATATTCTGTCCTTTTTCCTTTCTCTTCTCCTTCTGGGGCAATGATAATGTTAATGTGCATTTTGCATTGTTATTCAATTCCCTGAGAATCTGTTCCATTTTTTCCATTCTCTTCTTCTCTTTCTCTTCTCCTATCTTTTCCAGTGTAGTTGTTCTGTCTTCAGAATCACTAATACTGTCTTTGAGCAATTCAAATCTGCTCTGATATATTTATAATGTATTTTAAAACATCCATCATGACTTTCATTCCCATAAGGTCTGTAACTTTTCTTTGCAGGCTTTTAAATTGTTCTTTGTGTTCACCCAGTGTCTTTTTAATATCATTTATCTCTTTAATCATATTTTCTTTCTATTCTTTGAATTGATTCAGGGGCATTGTGTAGTTGTCACTGATTAATTTTCTTTAATACTGCATCTCTTCAGGATATTTGTTTTTCCTTTTGGTTGTGTCAAATCTTCCTGTTTCCTAGTATGGCTTGTAATTTTTGCTGATACTTAGGTATCTGAATATGTTGGTGAATTTACTCTGATGGCCAATTACTCTCTTTTGCCTTTTCTTTTTTCCAAAGCTCTTCTTTGATATTTGGTTCAACTTATTGTTAGTCTTTATTGCCCAGTTTAAGTTATCAAAATAGGTACAGGGATTCACTAATGGAGCACAGATTTTCTCCCAGGAGTTAGGATACAGAAAGAACCAAAAACAGTTTTTTTTTTCCATGCAATTTAAAGAGCAGTTAGCAGATGATATTCATCAGCACACCTTTTCACAGAGGTGTTTCAGTATCAGCTTTCTTGTGTTCCTGTGTTGAATCTCCAGTGTGGAGATTCAAAGTGGGCTCTGCTGGCCAAATTCACTGAAGGAATGCCTGCCAACTTCCCTTACCTTATCCCTTGAAACCTGTTCCACTCTCAGTCAGCTGCAGTGAGCCAGGGGTTTTACCTAAGGGGGTGGGGGAGGGAAACCCTTCTCAGCCACTGTGGGGGTTTGATAAATCATGTTTGTTTTTTCATGTTCTTCATCTCTCTGTCCCTCACCCTCTTGGGAGTTTTGTAGCACTGTCTTGGTCTGTTGAACTCCAGAGCAATTCCCTCTCAACAGCTTTTGGCTCTTTCTCCATTATTTTTGTGAGAGAATTGAGCCCTTCCTTCTAGCCTCATGTCATCTTTCCACAATCCCTAAAACTTCTTTTTAAAAAAATAGATATGCTACACCATGGATGAAGCTTGAAGACACCATGCTGAGAGAAATAATACAGATACAAAAAGACAAATATTGCATGATTTTTCTTATATGAAATACTTAGAATACCTAAATTTATAAAGACTGTATGCATATGAGTTGTGACCAGTGGGTAAACATTGAGGAGAATGGAGAGTTATTGCTTAATGTGTAAGAGTTCTGTTTGGGATGATGAGTTTCTGGAAATAGATAATGGTAAATATTACACAATTGTCATTGTATTTAATGTCATAGAATTGTAAACTTATAAATGGTCAAAATATTTTTATGTTTTGTATATTTTACCACAATAAAAACATTTCCAGAGGGAGAGAAACATGAAGACATCAGAACCCAGAAATCAGGGGGGGCTGGAAAAGAAATGAAAGGACATAGTCATGTAAAAGGAAAGCTCGGCTGACTCCAGAGATACCATGTGGCAGACTGACAGTAGGTGGGAAAGAAGGAGGAGGTACATGAGAACCAGAAGAAACCAAGTCAGAGTGCCAGGTAGAACCTATGCCCTGACTCCTCTGCAGTGGTGGTATCCACCCTAGCACAGGTCTACAACTAGGATGTTTATTGACCCTCTCATGGCCTCTCATGTCTGGGGACATTTTGTGGCACAAAGCCAATGGTAGGACCCAGAAAAAGTGACAGGATAAGGACCTGAAATAGCAAATCTGAGTCAGTGTGGTTTCACACTGGTACAGAACCTAAATACATCTGTTCTCCACCTTGATTCATAGTTCACCAGGTGACAGTGGTGTGCTAAGAAATGTGGCTAAAAAAATGAATACCACTGTTTATAATAAATTACTTATTTTTTTCTTAAACAACAGGAATTTCTGCCAGAAATCCCAGCTGCTGCAGTAGATCTCCAGTCTGGTTAGCACCAACACCCCAAGAGAGAGGACTGTGGCCACAATGTATAAGGTGAGAAGGCCTGGCTGTGCCCAGCTATCTGTCAGATGGACCAGAGGCCTAGGGCCTCTAACCCTCACTCACCATGTGGATTCCAAGGAGACATACCTCCCCTTGGCTTCCAACAACACACCAAGTCAGGTATCCTCAGGGGGTGGTGCCCTCAGGGCCTTGACAAGCCTTATCTTGCCCATCCTTGTTCAGTCCCTGGAAGGACTCCAATCTCATCAAAATACCATGCAGAACATCATCACCATCCTATGCCAGTCCCTGCCCAACATTTCAAGTGGAACCACAAGCTACCATGCCATCCCACCCAGTGGGCAACTGCCCAGCCCTGCTGGCCCTTCCTTGGAAGCCCTCTGCCACCAAGCCTGGCCAGGGTCCCACTTGTCCAGTATGCTTTAACTAGCACACTGGAGAGGAAGCCTGAGGCTTTGTTTTACACCTACACACAAGAATGTCTCTCCTATAGTGAGGTGGATCTGAGCATCTAGGGAGCCCTGATCTGAATTTCCTCTCACTTCCCCTTATATTCAGTCTACCCATCTCACCCATCATCCCCCCACCCATGCAGCTGTGGCATTTCTGTTACTGGCAGCAATTGGATGAGCACAGACACTAACCCTTGCCAGGCTCTAACTTATTCCCTCAAAGCCCAACTGGGAACTGACCAAGCAAGATAGCCAACATCTGTCTCAAAGGCTGGGCCTGCAGGATCCCTGGGCATCAAGGTCTTGCCTGGCCTACCTTTCTGCCTTCATACAGCACACACTGGCTGTGTTGTGCTGTGTCATTTGGGGTTTCCTCTCAACTCAGCAGTCTGAACCAAGTCAGGGTTCAGATCAGCTCCACTATCATGGGAAACCTCAGACAGAAGCCCAGATGGAGACTTGGAGATCATGGGCTTCAAGACAAGCCATATGAAAGCATTATCACCTGGGAGGAGACTTTCTGAGATAGGAACTGTGATGTCCTTGGACCCACAGATCACAGGGGGGTCTGGTATGAGAGGTGGGCTCTGGGTTCTCCCTGCAATTTCCTAAGTGACTGAGGCTGCCTGGGGAAGTAGGCAGAGCCTCCACTCTCAACTCCTGTTCCTTTGCCATCTGAGGGCAGAATTCCTCTGTGGGCTCTTGGGGCTTAGAGCTAAGGCCTTAATCATACAAGTCCTAATTGTTGACCATGGCAAAGTCTTTCAAAGGAAGGAGGGAATCATTTCCAGGAAAGAGAACTGTTGCAAATTACTGCAATACAATATCACCTCTCCTACTCTCTGTTAATTGGAGGTGCTCAAACACTAAGCCAAACTTATCAAAGAACAAACTTGTCACTGGCCTTGTCTATCTGACCATTTGAAAGTCAGACAGGAAAACACCATACCTGGTGAACAAGATACATGAGCATTCCACATCTTTCCTTTGGGGAATCCACCATGGCTATGTGAATTTTGGCAGTCTGAATAACCAATCTCAGAACTCTTGGCTTGTCTCTGATATCATGCATATGTGCCCCACTGCCTCAACTTTCTTGAAATCCATGAGATGTACCCTGAACACAGAATATTTGGGTCACTAAGAAGAGGCACTCCTCATCGTAAGTACAAATATCCCCACTTATAACTGTTGTGAATTGTGTGTGTGTGACATATAATGGGGGGCAGGCCAAAAAACAAAAATTTTTAGTTGGGAATTCTAGTCAAACACCACCCCTTGCAGATGGTGATCTCTCCCACTGATCATGACAGAAACATCATGGAAGAATATCCAACTTCCTTTGTTCCAAATGCATGCTCACAGTAAGTTCAGAGCTATCTTTTGGGGCTTTAAGTGGACTTGATACCAGGTAATAATGACCTGAGCATAAGTGAGACCTCTCTTCTTCCCAAAGGGATTTATTTGCACTTTGGTTTGCAGGTCTATCTCTTAAGAGTCTAATTAAGCTCAGAACACTCTTCTAAAGTTGATCTATTTAAGATGGTAGGTAAAGTGAAAAACAAGTTACTAGAAAAGGGGTTGGATTTTTTTTCTGTAAAGGCCAGATAGAAAATAGTCTAGAATTTTTTGGTATGGTTAAGCCCTGTGGCATACATTCTTTCTTTCCTTAACTAGTCTTTAAAAATAAATATGTCATTCTTAGCTTGTTGTTTGTTAAAAAGAAAAACAAAAAGGATGATGGCAAGAAACTGTGATACAAAGTGACATCATAGAAAGAAAATAAAATGCCCTGAAAGAAAATAACATGCCCATTTTCTGTCTTTCCATACTCCTCCCTAAAAGCTAAAGTGCACCGTGTCAAACCTCATGTTAAAATGACAAGATCTGATGCTCTAGAAATGTCTGTGTGAAATCTTGAAACAGGCCTAGATGAGAATGGCTCCCTTTAATAAGCCTCTGCCTTCTTCTCAGTATCAAAGTCCATGGTCCCTCATTGTCAGTGTTCCTTTATTTTTCTTCCTTTTAGGCACAGTTAATGTAATGGCAGCAATGGAACTTCAGGATTCTCATCCAAGACTGGCAAAAGCTAGGAATTTAAATACACCTCCCTCAGTTTCTAAGAGGCAAAATGAAGATATTAGATAAAAATCTTGTTCCAGAGAATCTTCTTACTCTGGATTTCCCAAACTTCCAAGCCCCCACTTAAGTGGTTGGCCTAGAAAAGAAAACTAATAAACCCAGCCCTGAAGCAATTAACATTCTGGGTTTACTTTTTGCTACAAACAAGATTTTCCTAGGGAAAAAGCAGGCCCATATTTGGGGTCCTCCCCAGAGGTGCCAGGGCCAACACACCATGCTCCTGCTCTTCTATACTTTTCACTTCCTCCTTTGATCTTCATCAAGATCTTTTGCTTTCTCTAATTTTTTGAGTCATTCTTACTTATAGTCTGAACTGTCACAGTAATACCAAGAGTTGTGACCAGAGCCAAACAATTTAGACATTTCTTCCAACCTTGAGGACCTAATTACAGACCTTCTCCAAGGGCATCTCTGCAAAATCTGTGTCAAGTTCCCAAGAAGACACTTTATGTCACTGCTCTACTCTCAGGATGGAGTCTGTGAAGGTGGAGCTGATACCCGAGTGCTTGGTGTCCCTGTCCTGGACTGCCAAGGACCAGGCAAGTACTGCAGTTCTCTAGGCTTCCTTTCCTCAGTACTTCCCACTATTGTACTGCCATTGCCCCAGACCCAGCCAAACACCAACCTGCCAAGGCCCAAGGCATTCCTGGGTGGACTTTGGACCCCACCAAGGGAGGTGCATGACAGCAGTGCAGAAGTACCTGTATCAATGCAAATCCCAACCCCTACATAGCCCCAAGATGCCTGATGAAAATGCATGGTGGGACTGACCCAGGACACTGACCCCGTGCACAGGCTTCCCTGAGTCATATGAGATTGAATCTGGACAGCACCCAGTGTGAACCTCTAGCTAAGGCCATAGAGGGGAATGGCCTTATCAAAGAAGAGGACCAGAAATGCTGCAAACCTGATCAGGATGCAAACTATATATGGGCAAAAGGAAAGGGCTGGAGACTCAGGTTGGGAGGCCAGGGTGTGTCTGACTTTGGCCAGGTCATCGTCTCAGGTCCCGGCCTGAGATCTGAGTCTCTGCCCATGGGATACTCAACAGCCTGAAAGGGAGGAGGACAAAGGGAGGCAGGCAGGTTGACCCTTGCAAGTGGTTTCAGGCTGAGGTGGAGGGCAGAGTCATCTGAACAGTGCCCAGAAGCTCCTGTGTCTGCCAGTGGCAGCAAGAGGGTGTGAGAAGTGCCAGGAGTTGGGGAATTGTTGGGCCCAGCCAGGAAGTAGGTCTGTCCTGGCTGCCTAGCCTAGTGCCCCCACAGCTTGACCAGGCCCAGGGAATGTTTCTCTTGCCCACTGCAGTATTGGAGATCAAAGCTTCCTACCCTACCTCTGACAAGCAGTGGACACCCCCTCCAAGACCAGCAAGACCCCTCGCTGACCCCCACCCTGGCTTGAGTTCTTCATTCTTCCTGCCCATTGTCACTTACGTGAAAAGCCACAGTCCTGAATGTCTCTTCAGATTGCTATTTCCTTCTTTCTCAGGACACCTTCTGACCTCCCAGACCCTCCTGCTCTGTTATGGGGATGAGATGGATGCATGTTCAGAGAGTGGGGAGGTAGATCTCAGCTTTCAGCCTCAGCAAAATGTGGTAGAGCTGCCTGAAGGTAATAGTGTGCCTGCCAACTGGGCTGTGCTGGGGCTTAGATTGCAGGAGGCTCCTGAGGGAAAATAAATCAAACAAATCCAGCTCAATCCTTCAGACCTCCTTCTCCTAAGATGTTTCCTGGTACTGCTGAGAGGCACAGACCCTAGGAGTAAGGGTGGGCCTTTAGGATACTTCCAGGTCCCTGCTGTGGTCCAGTGGAGCTGATTCATTACTCTCCCCACACACACACACCTCCAACCCACACACAAAACTCCAGGCTTTATTCATACCCTGCAGCAACATCTCATCTCTGTCAGAAGTGTAGACAGGACTCTCAGCATGTGAGGGCACACTCAGCTTGCATTCCAGCTGTGTCCAGGAGCCCTTCAAGATTGCCAGAAAGTTGGGGGTTGAGCTAGAAGTGCAATGAGTTCTAGAAGGCAAAAATCCACCACCCTATGTGGGCCACTGGACCCTTGGGGTAAATAAAATCCCACTTCACATTGATGCAGGCCTGGTATGCCCACCTTTCTCTCAGTGCTGACCCAATTTCATATCATCACAGATCTGGTCACTGTCTTCTCAGCCCGTTGGTTTCTACTTCCTTTCAAATTCAGGCAAAAATTTTTAACTTCTTTCTTTTTTCTTTTAATTCCACCCCTTGTTGTTTGCACTCACTATCTGCTCTCTATGTCCATTTGCTCCATTTTCTTTCTGTGCCTGCTTGTCTTTTTTCTTCTCATCTTTCTCTTTAGGAGACATCAGGAACCAATCTCAGGACTTCTGGTTCCATGCACTAAATTGCATGCATCACCTCATCTCCCTGGTCTGCTGTGTCTCCCACTATCTCTCCTCTGTAACTCCCTTTGTTGCAACATCTTGCTACACCAGCTGTCCACAGCACAGACTATCATCTCTCTGCAGGGCAGGCCATCAGCTCTCCATGTCATGGGCCAGCTTGTCTTCAACAGGAGGTCATGGGAATCAAACCCAGGGCCTCCCATATTTAGACAGAAGCCCAATTGCCTGTGCCACATTCACTTCCCATGGAAAATCTTACTTCTGTCAAGTTCTTCTTTCACCAAAAATTCTCCCACTTCAAACTTGGACAACTGTGAATATTTTGAGTCAGGGAGATGGATGGGGGAAACAATAAGGGATTTTAATCCCTGAGGTCAAATTTTTCCATGCCTAGCATGTCTGTTTTATTGAGTTTTAAGCCTAGGCTATGCCTGAATTATGTTGCATCTAGCAATAAGAAATGCTGTAAGACTTCTTACTGACCACACAGAAATAGAGTATCATAAGATGATACTTTGAAAAATTGTATGACAAGAAAATGAATAATTTAAAGGAAATGGACAAATTCCTGGAAACACACAAGCAGCCTACATTGATGAAAGAAGAAATTGATGTACTCAACAAAACAATCACAAGTAATGATATTGAATTAGTCATCAAAAACCTCCCAACTAAGAAGACACCAGGACCAGATTGCAGCACAGGTGAATTGTATAAAACATACTGGAAAGAACTACACCATTCATGCTTAAACTCTTCAAAATAGTAGATGTGGTGGGAACATTGCCTAACTCATTCTATGACGCCAGCATAACCCTAATACTGAAGCCAAACAAAGGTACCACAAGAAAGGAAAATTATAAACCAATCTCACTAATGAACCTAAATGCTAAACTCCTCAACAAAATCCTTGCTAATTGTATTCAATAATATGTCAAACAAATTATACATCATGATCAAGTAGGTTTATTCCCTAGTATGCAAGGATGACTCAACAAAAGAAAACCAATCAATATAATACACCACACAAAAAGATTGAAGGGAAAAAATCACATGATCATCTCTATAGATGCAGTAAAAGCATTAAAAAAAAATACAGCACCCTTACCTGATAAAAACACTTCAAAAGATAGAAAAGGAATGGAACTTGCTCAACATGATAAAGGATATATATGAAAAACCCTGAGCTAACTTCATATTGAATAGTGAAATCCTAAAAGCTTTCCCTCTAAGATCTTGAACATGACAAGGATGACCACTGTCACCTCTTTTATTTAACATTGTGTTAGAAGTACTTGCTGAAGCACTTAGGCAAGAAAAAAAATATAAAAGCCCTCCAAATTGGAAAGGAAGAAGGAAAAATTTCACTAATTGCAGATGACATGGTCCTACATAGAAAGTCCTGAGAAATCTACAACAAAGCTTCTAGAGCATATAACTGAGGTCAGTAAAGTGGCAGGTTATAAGATCAATGAGTAAAAATTAGTAGCTTTTCTGTACAACAATAATGAGCAGTATGAGAAGGAAATCAAGAAAAAAATACCGTTTACAATAGCAACTAAAATAATTAAATTCCTAGGAATAAACTTAACTAAAGATGCAAAGGACTTGTATGCAGAAAACTACACAACACTGTTAAAGGAAATCAAAGAAGACCTAAACAAATAGAAGAATATTCCCTGTTCATGGAGAAGAAAGCTAAACCTCATTGAGATGTCTATCCTACCCAAACTGATTTGCAGATTTAAAGCAATTCCAATAAAAATTACCACAGCATATTTTACTGAATTGGCAAAGCTAAATATGAAATTTATTTGGAAGGGCATGGGGTCCCAAATAATGAAAGACATAGTGAAAAAGAAAAACAAAATCAGAGGAATCACAATACCTTATTTTAAAGCATACTAAAAATCTACAGTGGTCAATACTGCATGGTATAGGCACAAGGATAGACATACTGACCAATGAAATCAAATTGAGAGTTCTGACATAGATCCTCACATATACAGTCAACTGATATTTGACAATGCCACCAAGCCCCTTCAACTGGGAGAGAATGGCCTCTTTAACAAATAGTGCTTGGAGAACTGGATATCCATATGCAAAAGATTGAGAGATGAACACCATTTCACACATTATACAAAAATTAACTCAAGATGGATCAAATATCTAAATATAGAACCAAGACCAGTAAGACCTTGGAAGATAATGTAGGAAAGCATCTACAAGATCTTGTATTAAGAAATGGTTTCATGAACTTTACACAAAAAGCATGAGAAAAAAAAATGAAATGGGACCTCCTCAAAATTAAAAACTTTTGTACCTCAAAGGAGTTTGTCAAGAAAGTGAAAAGGCAGACTACTCAATGGAAGAAAATACTTGGTAAACATACATCTGATAGGGGCCTAATATCCAGCGTATATAAAGAAATCCTACACCTTAAAAATAATAAAACTAGCAGTCCATTTAAAAAAGGGGCAAGTGATTTGAATAGACACTTCTCCAGAGAAGAAATACAAATGGCTAAAAAAACACATGAAAAGATGCTCAACATCACTAGCTATTAGGGAAATGCAAATCAAAACT
>JAQZBX010096722.1:0-11771 GCA_029593785.1 Cabassous unicinctus
AGGTGAGAGGAGTTCTGAGAAGGGGTAGCCCTTGGGTGGGTAGTCCAGGGGGTTACGGGGAAGGGGTGCACACAACGGAAGGACACAGGGTGGAGGGGCTGGGGGTTTAGCCCAGATGCCCCCAGGCCATAGGTCACACCCAAGGGAACAGCCTGGGTGACTAGAGTAGCCCCAGCTGCCTTTGGAGAAGCACCATCTTCTGACTCCATACTGCCTCCGACTCTAGGTGGGTTCCCTCCCTTAAGCTGCACCCACGCCCTGTGAGGGCACCCCCTTTTGCAGCTGGCGACCCTGAGTCCCAGGGAGGGGAAGGTCCAACGGCCACTCAGGGGTCTGATTTGAACCCACATCTTTCTGGGGCAAGACTGACCCCCGGCGGGGTTTCGGATCCGGCCCTGCACCCACCCTGCTCCGCCCTGCGGGTGCCACACTCATTTCCCTCTTCATTAGCTCGCCAAGTGCAGGCTCCATTCAATTTACTTAGATGCGGCCCCTGGGGCTGCTGCGACACTCTGTTCGGAGCTGCTGGTTTGCCAGCCATTCCAGCTTAATTAAAATGGTCTTTGGGGATCGCCGGGGGTGGTGGTGCCCTCTCCGCAGGGGAAAGCTGGGGAGACAGGTGGTCCTGGGGCCCCTCGCCCTGAGTCCAGCCTCTGGCCTTGGCCTTGGCCTGCCAGCCAGCATCCTGCTGGTCCCGCCTTCTCTCCCACCTCCCTCGCGGGTGACCCCACAGCTGGGCCACTCTGCTCCCAGGGTGCAGCCTCTCCCTCTGCCCCCTGCTCCAGCCTGCTCAGGGTCTCCTGCCACACCTGGGCCCAGCGAGCCTTCCGACCTGAACCCGCTGGAGCCTCGGAAGTCACGCCTCTCGCCCTCATGGCCGGGCCTGCCTCGGGGCCTCGTGGGGGCCGACTCGCCTTTGCTGAGCACCCACCGGACCAGCGCTGTGTCCCTGTGTTCTCACACGGCCCTAGGAGCAGGTGTGATCTCTCACACACACTCGGCAGTACAGCTGTCCCAGCAGAGGCGGAGTCGCTCGCTCAAGCTCTGGGTTCCGTCCCTGGTTCTGTGGACCCATGGGGTGGCCTTGGGCAGCCACTGGGCGCCCCTCTGTGGCACACCGGCCCCTCCTGGCCCCGAGGTGCCTGGCGCGGGAGGTGCTGGGGACTTGGGGATTACCAAGGCGTCCTTCGGCTGACCCTTGCGCCACCCCTGGATCGAGTTTACCATCCGCTGTCTGGAGCCCCACAGAATTAATCCATCAAAGAAAAAGTGGGTGAGGGAGGGTTTTGAAAACGCCCTTTTCCAAGCAGCCCCGAGCAGCAGCCATTGTTGGGCCGAGCGCGCGGGGCCTGCTCGCGGCCCTGCTGGTATTTTTACTTCACTCCCTCGGCTCCCAGACACGGCTCAGCAGCAGGCGATCCGCCCCCGGGTTTATTTTGAGCAGCTCTGTCTGAGGTGGCGCCCAGGGCCATCCTGGGGGGTGCAGGCAGAGGGGGAGGGGAGGAGCAGGAGCCACGGGGGCCCCGGCCCTCAGAGCGGCTGCCCGGTGCGTGCACATGCAGCCCCTTCCCTGAGCCGTGCGCGTGCGGCGGAGGCACGGCGTGGGGGTCCCCCTGCACCCCGGCCCCCCACCCTGGCTGGCAGGGGGTTCCGTGTGCCCCTGAGGGTGACCCGCGGTGCAGGCCAGGCCGAGCCGTGGGTGTGGAGTCGGCCTGGGCCTCATCTGTAAAATGGGGTGATTCACTTCACCTCTCTGGTCATGGGGCAGCTTTATTCTCTCACAGACCCAGGTCAGGGGTGACTCCAGGCATAGGAGGACAGGGGTAGTTTAGTGCCTGACTTTCCAGCTCTGTGGGACCCCAAGGAGCAAGGCATCAATGTAGGTTGCAGTCAGGGAAGTCTTCTTGGAGGCAGTGGCATTGGAGATGGATTCTGAAAACTGACTAGTTCATCATGGAGACAGAGAAGAGGGATGGGTGCAGGGACCAGGAACATAGGCACCCCCTGAAAAGGCCCAGAGTCCTCGGGGAGGATGTGCACAGGGGCTGGGACAGCCAGGTCAGGAGGCCAGGAGGGTTATCTGTCCTCAGAGGGTCTTGGGGTGGGCTTTATCTCCAGGGACTGGGGAGCCACAGAAGACTTGTTAGCAGGCAGGTGACGTGATGTGCTGAATCGGAGCCTCAGGTCAGAGAAGTGGGGCAAAGGGGAGTGAGGCCGGAGGGAGGAGGCCTGGGTTCAAGATCTGACTCCGCCACCAACTGACCGTGGTCCTGGGCAGTCGCTTCTCCTCTCTGAGCCTCAGATTCCGTGTCTGTAAAGTGGGGAGAATAAAAAAGGGTTGTCTGAGGCTTAGATGAGCTCGGGCATGGAAAGTGCTTGGCACCACTGGCATGAGGCGTCCTTAAAGAGCACCAGCTGCCACCCAAATCCTGACAAGCCCCAGACTGCACACCCACACTTCCTCCCCCATGGGGACAGTGACAACTCAGGGGCCCCGGGCCTCCCGCTGTGCTCTCCCAGAAGGGGAAGGATGCTGGGCTAGAGGGGCTCCTGGGGATCAGCTTAGAGACCCCTGCCCGGCTGGGTCTGGATCTACTCTTACAAAAACGGCCAGAGGGCGACAGCTCTGTGCCGCCCTAGCCCGTGGCATCAGGCAGGGGTGTGTGGGCCGCCCCCTGCCTCTCCCCCCTCGGCCTCGCCCCCCTGTTCCAGCCCTCCTTACCTGCCCTCAGCCTCCCAGCTCTGCTTAACCTGGGTGTCCTCTGCCCCCCAGCACCTCTTTCATTACGTGGGCTTTTCCCATCTCCAGAGGCCTCTCTGCTTTCTGTCTGTCTGTCTGTCTGTCTTTACGTTGGTCCTTATCCATGTACATCTCTATCTGTGCCTCTGTTTTCCTCTCTCGCTGTGTCTGTGTGACTCTGTCTCTCCGTGCCCTGCCCTTGTCTCCTTCTCAGAGTCAATCTGTCTGTCTTTTGAGTCTCTCTGTCCATCTCTCTCCATCTCTGCCTCTCTCTTCACATACCCTCCTCCGCCGTGGTCTCTCACTCACTGTATCTATATTTGTCTGTCTGTCTCTCCTGTTCGCTGTCTCTCTCCGCCCCGTCTCTCTCCCAGAAAAATGCTCGCAAGAGTGATGGATGGTCCATTAGAAAAAGATGAGCAGGTGTGCGCTTGACTAGAGAAGCAGCTGTTGCGAGGGAGGAGGGGAGCGGACTGGCGACCTTTCAGGGAGGGAGAGGCGCGGGCTGCGCGCATCAATTGCAGGCGGGTGTGCGCGGCGTGTGCGGCCGAGAGCAAGATGACCTGCCGTTACAGGCTGTCGGCGTCCACATTTTTCATCTCCACGGACATCGTTTTGGTGGGCTGGGAAATTGGTGACTCTGAGCGGCATCTGGGCCCTGGCTCAGCTCGGGATGCTGGGGCTCTGGCTCTGCCCCCCACCCCCCCGCCACCAAGGGGCCCCTCCCAGGATCCCACTCCCCTGTCAGGATCATTTTGTGAGTCAAATGTAATTACCGCTGGAAATGGGGCCCTCTCCTTTTATCTGGGCTTGAGAGGAGCTGGCAGTTTTATTAGATTTCCCGGCACCAGGCGGGAAATGGGTGGTTGGGTTGTTATTTTTTTCTCATCTCTTTTTAACCCAAATGGAATCAAAGTTTCGCAGTCAAGGGGCTGGACTGGGGGTTGGCGGTGCTGATGGACGAGTGACAATGGTTCTCAGCTCTCCAAACACACCCCTCCCCCGCCTTTGCTCTGGGTGGTCCCTCTTCTCCCCACCACCCCACTGCCCCCTCTCAGTTCTTAGATCTCTGCTGAGATGTCACTTCATCCAGGGAGCTGCTCCTGACTCCACTAAAACTGTTCCCCCAAACCACCCTCTGTTTTCAGCACTCACCGGCTGGTTTGTTGACTGTGTTTGTTGGTCCTAGACACAGAGCCTGGTGCTTCCCGAGGGTGCGGACAATGCCAGGCTCATTCGCCACTGCCCACCGTGGTAGCACCAGCTGGACACAGAGTGGGTGCCCAGAAGTGCCTGTGGAGTGCATGCACGAGTGAATGAATGAACGAATGAATTCAGGTGGGGGTCTGGCATGGTGTGATGGAAGAGCATTTGGGAGTCCCACGTGCTTCAGTGCCTGGTTCTGCCACATCCTCGCTGTGTGGCTCGGAGAGAGTCAGTTCATTTCTGCCAGCATCAGTTTTCTCGTCTGTAAAACAGAAGTGCTAATTGCAGCCTTGCAAGCGCCCTTTCCCTTCCCTGTGATTCAAGACCAAACACTGTATCAGTCCCAGAGGTCCACAGAAGGGGGAGAGAGGGCTGGAGCCTTGTGAGTCCCTCACATCAGCTGGGGTCCTCGGCAGGCCCCTTACCCTCTCTGGGCCCTCATGTCCTCCTCTGAGAGGTGGGTGCCCTGAGCCCCACCAACCAGGGTGGCCAGTGAGTTAAGGGCATCATTGTAAGTGTTCTGTGAGCAGGGTTGAGTCTGGCACACAGTAGGTGCGCAGTCCCTATCCTCCCTTCATGGGCACGGTGGTCCCCACCCATCCACAAGCCTTAGATGGTGGGTGGAGGGGGGCCAGGGCTCCTTAGGGAGGTCTGCACTGGCCACGGTGAAGGGCGAGCCGTGGGGCCAGGTGGCCTGGGTTGGAATCCTGACTCCCCAGTACTAGCTCCATGACCCGGGGCACGGGGCTGGCTCTCTCCAAATCCGTTCCCTCACCTGCAGGTGGCTCTCTGGAGGGATTAGGGGAAGTGATGACTGTAAAGGGTGCAAACCAGTCCCTGGCATGTGGCAAGTTCCCTCTGAACAGGGAGCTTCCAGAGACCCCTGGCCTGCCCTCTGCTCTTGCTCTGCATCCAGCCTTGTGACCTCAGGCTGGCCTCTGAGCCCGTTTCCCCGTCTGTAAATGGGCATCACAATACCTCCCTTGGTGAGGAAACAAGTGTGAACTACCAGCGTCATTTCCTAATGTGCAGAAGGTCAGTCCCGCGGGGTCCCCACCATCCACAGCAGACCTCTCAGGACCGCAGGGGGCAGAGTCCAGAGGTCCCGGGAGGGCACCCTCAGCTGGTGTGGCAGCACCAGGCCTGCCCGCCTCCCAGGGGTTCTGGAGCTAGGGGCGTCCAGACAGGACCCCCAGCTCCCCTCTGGCCTGACCCGCCCCCCACTCCACCCCCAACGCCCCCATAGCCCGAGGAGCTGACCAACGTCCTGGAGATCTGCAACGTGGTCTTCACCAGCATGTTTGCCCTGGAGATGATCCTGAAGCTGGCCGCCTTCGGGCTCTTCGACTACCTGCACAACCCCTACAACATCTTCGACAGCATCATCGTCATCATCAGGTACTCGTCTCTGCCTCCCACCTGCCCCTCCCGCCACCCACCCAGCGGGCCCAGGGCCCAGAGGCAGTGGGGGCGAGCAGGGGGATTGAATGTGCTGACCCCAGCTCACCCAGGAGGGTTGAGTCCAGTGGCTCTTAACGCTTTCTGTGCCATGGACCCCTCTGGCCATCTGGTGAAGCCCATGGACCCCTTCTCAGAATGATGCTTTAAATCAGGGGTTCTTAACCTTTTTGTTCCATGGACCCCTTTGCCAGTTAGGTGAAAACCACGGACCCCTTACTAAGTCCACACTATACTGTGTATTATTTAATAAATATATCACACCCGCACCAACACGTCCCCACAAGAATAATGTGATTTTGAATTTCAGTTCAACCTCACAGATCCCTTGTTAAGAATCCCTGCTTTAAATGCACAAACTAAAGCACGTAAGGTTACAAAGGAGACCAATGACATCAAAACAGTTATCAAGAGTGAAACGTGCGATATAGCAACATACGTGCCTCCTGTTGAGTACATTAAATAGCAAGACGTAGCAGTGGGTGAGGGACTGCCGTCATTCCCGAGAAGGGATGAGCCTAAATAATCGTGGGAGATAGCTGCAGCAACTGTCGTGGGGAATGAAAAGGTCAGCGATTTCGATTGGGGACAAAGTCACAGGTACCGCTAATGCTCTGTGGCTTGTTTACACTCACCGTGGCATGAAGTGCTCCCTCTCAAAAAGAGGCCGCTGACGTTCCTGGGCCTCCTGAATCCGAGCCCAGGCAGGGGCCCCAGTTAGCGGGTGCCTTGGCACAGCAACAACCTGCGACGCGCATGTGCGGGCACGGGGGTCCTCTGGCCCGCAGCGCCCCCCTCCCGGGCTGACCTCTCTCCTCCCCCGCGCGCCGCAGCATCTGGGAGATCGTGGGCCAGGCGGACGGCGGGCTCTCGGTGCTGCGCACCTTCCGGCTGCTGCGCGTGCTCAAGCTGGTGCGCTTCATGCCCGCGCTGCGGCGCCAGCTCGTGGTGCTCATGAAGACCATGGACAACGTGGCCACCTTCTGCATGCTGCTCATGCTCTTCATCTTCATCTTCAGGTGGGCGCCCGCCCCGCCCCCGCCTCTGAGCGGGCGGCTCGGAGCGGGCCTCGCGGGGGGCGGGGCTGGGGGTGCGTGAGCCCCCTGAGCCACCTCCGTCTCCCCCCAGTATCCTTGGGATGCACATCTTCGGCTGCAAATTCAGCCTCCGCACGGACACGGGAGACACGGTCCCCGACAGGAAGAACTTTGACTCCCTGCTGTGGGCCATCGTCACCGTGTTCCAGGTGAGCGGCGGGCACGTGGCCTTGGGTGGCAGGTCCCAGGCCTGCAGGCCAGCAAGTGCCACCGGCCTCGGAGAATCTGGAGAAGAGGGTCCAGCCTGACGGGGTGAGGGCCTGGGAGCTGGGTGACTGCCTGGAGCACGGTCCCCACTCCTCTACCCGGGTCCTGAGACTGTGGGAATAGGATGACTGTCCTCTGGCACGGGGCTGGT
This sequence comes from Cabassous unicinctus, assembly GCA_029593785.1. Classification (NCBI taxonomy): domain Eukaryota; kingdom Metazoa; phylum Chordata; class Mammalia; order Cingulata; family Chlamyphoridae; genus Cabassous; species Cabassous unicinctus. The sequence continues at coordinate 6,860 of JAQZBX010096722.1, forward strand.
GACGCTGTGAGGCTGTATGAGGATGGACATGTCCAGGACCTTTCCCGCAGGCTTCCCTTCCTCGGACTTCAAAGGCAGAAGGAGCAAGGGGAGGAAGGAGGGTGGGCTCCTGGCTTTAGGGGGAGAGCTAGTGCCCAAGGGGAGGCATGGACAGGAGAGTGTGCTGGGGCTGAACACAAGAAGGGGGCTGTGGGTGCAGCCAGGACAGAGCGGACACAGGTGTGAGCACGCGACTCATTGGGGAGTGGGCCAGGCCAGGTGGGCACACAATCATGCCAGGTAGGCTTGTGCCACCTAGGGAGGCCCCCGTGGGAGCCCCCAAGTGTGCCCTGAACATGGGGGAGCTACAGGAGTCCCTGGGGAGTGGCCAGCACATGGGTGCAAGGAAGCTGAGGCACCTGGGGCCCTCCTGGTGGGTCCCTGTGGCCTTGGACTAGGCTGTGGCCTGGTTGACAGTCCCAGCCCCTCCCTGGAGATGGAGGCTGTCTAGAGGCTGGGCCTGGGCAGGGGGCACCCACAGGGCTGACCTGTGTCCCCCCACCCACAGATCCTCACCCAGGAGGACTGGAACGTCGTCCTCTACAATGGCATGGCCTCCACCTCCCCCTGGGCCTCCCTCTACTTTGTCGCCCTCATGACTTTTGGCAACTACGTGCTCTTCAACCTGCTGGTGGCTATCCTGGTGGAGGGCTTCCAGGCGGAGGTGACCGCAGCCCTGGTGGAGGAGGCACCCCACGGGGCCTGTGTGGGCTGGACAGGGTGGGGGCCCTGGATGGGGGAGGGCTGCAATGCCAACTTCTAGGGCAACAAGTTCCGGGAAGGGGCTGCAACGAGGCAACGAGTTCCCATCACAGGCGGCATGGAAAAGGAGGCTGCTTCTGGGGTCCCTGCCTCTTTCCCACAGGTGTAGGACTAGGCCCCTCTTTGTTGAGATTCTGAAGTCCCCAGGATCTGGGATTCTGGATCCTGCTTCCTCCCTTCTCTGGGACTTTGGGTACTTGCAGACAGGCAGGTGTGCATTTGTGGCCCAGGTCCTTGTTAGCTTCTCACTGCCTTTTTCTGAGCCTCAGTTTTCTCATCTGTAAAATGGGGGTGAAAACACCCATGGAAAAGTCTAGGGGCAGGGAAGGGCTGAGCCAACCCGTGTTCCAATGTGAGGGATGGTCTCCCAGGGCGACGCCAATCGCTCCTACTCAGACGAGGACCAGAGCTCGTCCAACATGGAGGAGTTTGACAAGTTGCAGGAGGGCCTGGACAGCGGTGGAGGTAAGCCGATCTCTCCTTGTCGCCTAGGGGACCTGGACCCTTCCCCAGAAATCCAGGTGGGCAAAGGGCACAGCATCTGGCTTCCCCCTCAAGCCCAGGGGTACCTGCAGCCCTCCCTCACCCCTGCACACAGTGTAGCCTGCTGGGAAGAGCCTTGGGGCCCCAGGACACCTGAATCCTGGTCCTGCTGGCCCCACTGGACAGCTCAGGACAAGTGCCCCCAACCCCAGCTCTGCATCCTTGCCAGGAACTGGGGCGGACGGTCCCTGCCTTGCTTCCCATGGAGGCCATTGGAGTGAGGTTCCCATGCAGGGGGAAGCTTGGGGCTGGCCCTGGACACGGGAGGCAAGGGGTCCCCCAGCCAGCAGTAAAGCTGAGAGCCCTGTAGGCCGGGTGGAGAGGGAGGCACATGTGATGGGCTCCAACCAGAAGGAGGTCTCCCCTGAAAAGCTCTGTTTCTGTTACCATCCAGGTTTCTGTTTCTTTGTCTCATGGCTTCCTTTGCTCTTGTTCTGTCCTATTGTCTGTCCGTTTGTCCCTCCCTCTGTCTCCAACTCAACTCTCCAGATCCCAAGCTCTGCCCGATCCCCATGACCCCCAATGGGCACCTGGACCCCAGTCTCCCGCTGGGTGGCCATCTGGGTCCCACTGGGGCTGTGGCACCTGCTCCCTGCCTCTCACTGCAGCCGGACCCTGTGCTCGTGGCCCTGGGGTCCCGCAAGAGCAGCGTCATGTCACTAGGGAGAATGAGCTATGACCAGCGCTCCTTGGTGAGTCCCGCAGTGGGGTGCTCTGGATGGGTGCTCCCTGCTGGGCAGGGGTGCCGTTGGGAGATCCTAGGGAGGTGCACACCGTCCAGCCTCAGCCTCCAATGCCCGGACTCAGGACACCAGAGTCCCAAATCAAAACCAGGCAGGGACCATGTCTGATGCATTCCTGGGGGCTCAGTGCCTGAGCAGCACCTGACTACAAGGAATGAATGAGTGAACGAATAGTGCAAGTGGGCTTCCGTGTGAAGGCAGCTGGAGAAAGAGCGGGGCTCTGGGACCAGGCAGACCTGAACTTGAATCTGGCCTCTGCCACTTCCAAGCTGTGTGCCCACTGGCAAGTTAGCACCCTTCCTTAAGCCTCGATTTCTTTACCTGCAAGATGGGAAGAGGGTTCTAACTTGGTGTACCTACCTTAAAGGAAGAGAGGTGGGGATGGGGTGAGAGGCGGTGCAGAGAGAGGAGCCCCTGGGGTTTAGGAGCAGCTGGCCCTCTTAGGGCCCGAGGAGGCGAGCGCTGACCGGAGCTGCGGGCCTCGTCCCAGTCCAGCTCCCGGAGCTCCTACTACGGGCCGTGGGGTCGCAGCGGGGCCTGGGCCAGCCGCCGCTCCAGCTGGAACAGCCTCAAGCACAAGTCGCCGTCGGCCGAGCACGAGTCCCTGCTCTCGGCGGAGCGGGGCACCCGGGCCTGTGAGGGCGCTCGGGAGGAGGGGCCGCCGCGGGCCGCGCCCCCGCACGCCCCGCACGCCCACCACGCGCACCATGCCCCCCACCCGGGGCACCGTCACCGCCACCACCGCCGGACGCTCTCGCTCGACACCAGGGACTCGGTGGACCTGGCCGAGCTGGTGCCCGCCGCGGGCACCCAGCCCCGGGCGGCCAGGAGGGCGGCGGGCTCGGGCCCCGGGCACGAGGACTGCAACGGCAGGATGCCCAGCCTCGCCAAGGACGTCTTCACCAAGATGGACGACCGCCACCACCACGGCGAGGACGAGGAGGAGATCGACTACGTGAGAGCCGCGGGGCTCTAGGGGAAGGGGCCCGAGGGGCGTGACACGGGGCCCACGAGAAGACGGGCTCTGAAGGGAGGGGTGGGGCCTCAGCGGGCCGGGCCAGGGGGGCAGGGCCCGAAGGGGGTGGGCTTCAGGTGGGTGAGGCCGGAGGGCAGCCAGCACTGCCTTACCTGGCCCGGGTGGGGCGGGGGTTCAGGTGGCAGCCGGTACCCACAGTTGGATGGACGGCCAGGGCTGAGCGGAGATGGGCAGCTTGGGGCAGCGCTGACCCTCCCGCCCGTCCTCCCCTTGCCAGACTCTTTGCTTCCGTGTCCGCAAAATGATAGATGTCTACAAGCCTGACTGGTGCGAGGTCCGCAAGAACTGGTCCGTCTACCTCTTTTCCCCCCAGAACAGGTGGGCAGGGCCACGCTTGGGGTGGGGTAGGGTAGGGTAGGGGTTGCCACGCCTGGCGGAGAGAGAGCGTCACCCAGCTAGGTTGCCCCAGGGTCCAGGCAAGTCCCTGGGTAGGTGTCTCCCATACCCCAGAGGACCTCCAGATCCAGTGGTGCAGGGTCTGCAGGGGAGAGCGAGGGTCCAGGCGTCTGTGCTGGGGCTTTCCTGGGCATCTCCTGCCTAGCCTGGGCCATCCCGGTGCTGCGCTTCAGGCTGGGCTCCCATCTGGAGGCTTCCTGGAGGAGGAGGCAGACAGCATTCCAGCCCATGAAACAGGAGATGTGAAGAGCAGGAGGCAGGCCCAGGTGGAGGGAGCAGCCTGAGGAGGGCACTGTGGTGTCCTCATCACCGGAGGGCAAGCGTCAAGGATTTGGGCCACTGTCTGCAAGGTCCGAGGCAAGGACCTGGGGCACCAGGAGCTACATGGCCAGGGGAGGCAGCTCCAGGTGGGCGTCCGAGTAGATGTCAGGTTGACACCCATCATGGGACCTGAGAAGAAGAGAGGGATCAGCTTCCCCCAGGCCGTCCTGGGTCTCGTGCGGGCCTGGGCCCTCTGCCTTCCTCCCAGCCGAGGTGGGGGCAGGCCAACACTCATGCAGACCCTGCCCACCCCTGCCCAGGTTCCGGGTGCTGTGTCAGACTATCATCGCCCACAAGCTCTTTGACTACGTCGTCCTGGCCTTCATCTTCCTCAACTGCATCACCATTGCCCTGGAGCGGCCCCAGATCGAGGCCGGCAGTACCGTGAGTGACTATGGGCCTCAGGCAGGGTGAGGGGTGAGGCCAGTGGCAGGCACCCGGGAGCACTGCAGTGGAGGTGGGCAGGGACCTGGCCTCTGGAGAGGGGGAAGGCCACCTTGGACCGGGATCCCGTAGCCTCCTGGGCCAGGACAGGGGCCCACCAGGGCCCCGGGCAGTTCTGGGAGCCCACAGTGTCTCCTGCCTCTTCCAGGAACGCATCTTCCTCACCGTGTCCAACTACATCTTCACCGCCATCTTTGTGGGCGAGATGACACTGAAGGTAGCTTCATCGGGGTCCCCCCGCTTCTGGGCCTGGCCCTTCCCCTCCCTCAGCTGGTCACTCGCGGCCCAGCTGCAGCCCTTCCACACGTGGTCCAGGAGCTCCCCCCCTGCCCAGCACCTGGGCTGGGCTCGGGGCACCCAGAGGGGAAGGTTCCCAGTCCTGGAGGCTTCCCAGGGCCAGTGGCTTTGAATTGGGTTTGCCGGGTGGAAGTGAGAGAGAAGGGCCTGCGGGGCACAGGTGTGAGAGGGTAATTAGTGCCAGAGCCCAATGGGGGAGCCTGAGTTTTGGGGAGCAGCTCGGGGAAGGGGAGTGCTGATCCTGCCCCCTGCCTATCACCCGCCCTCAGCGGGGTGGCTGCCAACCCAACCCCCCGCAGCGCCCCGCCCCTCCCCCGCACCACCTCCCTGC
>JAQZBX010096723.1:0-11768 GCA_029593785.1 Cabassous unicinctus
CTGTTGAGATTTTGCCTATTCCTGAATCAGTTAAGGTAATTTGTGTTTCTAGGAATTTGTCCATTTCATCATGATTATGTAATTTGCTGGTGTATTCTTTTGTAATTTTTGCATTTTTTCTGCAAGGTGAGTACAATGTGTGTGCTTTCATTATTGGTTTTAGGTATATTCATCCCATTTTATTCTTTGTTAGTCTAGCTAAATGTTTTGCCATTTTATTGATCTAATCAAAGAACTAAACTTTTGGTTTTATTTATTATCTCTATTGTTTTTCTCCTTATATTCCATTTATCTCACTCTAATCTTAAATATTTCCTTCATTCTGGTGGTTTTTGTCTTTGTTTACTCTTCTGTGTTCTAGTTCTTTAAATTTAGCTTATTGTTTGAGGTGTTTCTTTTTTTATGCAGTAATTTAAAGCTGTAAATTATCCCCCTGCCTTCACTGTATCCCATAGGTTTGATATCTTTTGTTTTTATTTTCATTTATCTCTGTGAGTTCTCTAATTTCTCTCTCAATTTCTTCATTAACTCATTGGCTGCTTAAGTGTTGTTTAATTTCCACATATTTGTGGATCTTTCCAGTTTTCCTTCTGTCATTGATTTACAGCCTAATTCCATTGTGGATAGAGAAATATTTTGTGAGATTTCAACTTTTAAAATGTATTGAGGCTTATTTTGTGACTAATATAAATGATCTATACTGGTGAATGATCCATGTTTAACTAAATAGTGTGTATTCTGTGGTTGTTGGTCATATAACTGATATATATATACTAATATATTGTATACTTTTATATATATATAATACTATATATATATATGGAGTGTACTTTTGATCAAGTCTTGTATTTCTTTAGTGACCTGTATAAATGATTCATTCATTATTAAAAGGCAGGTATTAAAGTTTCCCACATTATTGTAGAACAATTTTCTCCATCAATCCTGTCAATGATTGCTTCATATAGTTAGGGCCTTCTTCATCCATGAATGTATGTTTATACTTACTATATTTTCCCATTGACGTACCCTTTTATAGAGATATAAGATCTTTCTTTTCTTTTTTGACAGTTTTTCATATGAGGTCTATTATATCTGATTTTAATATAGCCACCAAGTCTTTTGGTTGCTATTTTCATGGATTTTCCCCCCATCCTTTCACTTTCAATTTATTTTTTTCTCTTGTAAACAGCAAATAATAAGATCATGTTTTTCTATCCATTCTACCAATCCCTAACTTGGATTCCTGTGTTTAACCCATTTATATTTAAATTAATTACTGATAAGGCAAATCTAATTTCTACCATTCTGCTACTTATTGTTGGTATGTCTTATACCATTTTTAGCCCTCATTTCCTCCATTATTGTCTACTTTTGTGACTATCTTCTCATTTACTTTTGCATACATATTTGGATAGGTTTTTTTTTTCTTTTTTGCAAATTATGCCTCTACACCCTTTCTGTTCACACTTCATATTGCTCTTGTCCCCAATTAAATTTTTATTCCCTGCTTTTTAAATCATATAAAATTTTAAAAACAATGTTAAAAACCACAACACCATAGTACTGGTGTTTGTAATTACCCATGAATTTATTTTACTGGAAAGCACTATTGGTTCATATAGCTGTAAATTACTGTTTAGTGGCCATTCTTTTCTAGTTGAAAGACTCTCTTCAGGGTTTCTTTTCTTTTTTTTCCTTTTTCTTGAGGGGGGTACTGGAAGGTATTGAATCCAGGACCTCATATACATGCAAAGCATGTGCTCAACAACTGAACAACCCCTGCTGTGCTTCAGGGTTTCTTTCAAAGAAGATCTGGTAGTAGTGAAATCTCAAAGTTTTTGCATATATGAGAAGGTTTTCATCTCTTTCAGTTTGAAGGCAGTTTTGCCAGGTATAGAATTTTTGGTTGGCAGTATTTTTTAAATCATTACTCTAATAAATCATTTCACTACCTTTTAACCTCTGGGTTTCTAATGTGAAATCAGATGTTTTATAAATTTATGATCACTTGTACATGAGAAGTCATGTATCTCTTGCTGCTTTTAGGGTATTTCCTTTGTTTTTGGGTTTTGACAGTTTGCTTATAATTTGTTTCATCATGGATCCCTTTGAGTTTTTTCTTGCTTGAATTTGATTGAACATTTTTAATGGATGTATTCATGTCTTTCAAAGTATTTGGTGCATTTTCAGCCATTATTTCCTCAAGTGTATTTTTCAGTGCCCTTTCCTACTCTCTTTTCTGGGACTGCTAGAAAACATATGATGGCATATTTAATAGTATCCCACAATTCCCTCAAGCTCTGTTCATTTTTTTCATTATTTTACATTCTGATCCTCAGGCAGGATACTTTCAATTATGTTTTCTTCAATCTCACTAATCCTTTCTTCTGCCTGATCAAATATTCTGTTGAAACCCTCTATTGAATTTTTATTTCAGCTATTGTATTTTTGAGTTCAAGAATTTCTGTTTACTTCTCTTTACATTTTTATTTATTTATTTTAACTCCCCTTTTGCTCATATCTCCTTTTTCCTGATATCTTTGTGTTCTCCAAGCTTCTCTTAAGCTTCTTTTTTTCCTATTTAAAATATTTGATGTAATATATTTGATCTGTAATTCAATAACTGGAATTCTTTAAATATAGTTTCTGTCAAAAATTTTTCTCCTGTGACTGGACCACCCTCATTTTGACTTCCATGTTTTGTAATTTTTTATGAGATCTGAAAATTCTGATAGCATTTTGATAACTCTGGAACTCTGAATCTCCCACTGTTCATAGATTGCTGCAATTTTTTACCTATTGATGCCTGGAACCATTCATTTAGGTCTTTTCCAAACTATATTAGCAGAATTTAACTTCATTTTTTATGTGGTAACAAGTTTATTTTCCATTATTTTAGTGTTCACTGACATGAATTTAATCAAGTAAAAAAAATCATGTGTACCCTTTTAAAATTTTTGTTACAAAAACACTGTTTGATGGTGCTGCAATATCTGTGTTTGTCTCTCAAGAATCTGTCACACCAAATTAGAACAGCAAGTACATTTGGAGGAGGAAATTTCCTCTCTCTGCCTTGATACTAGCATGCAATTCTAGGAAGGAAGGTACCTTTTCCCATACTTCCACTGTGCATATGAGGGATTGAGCATGGTTACTGGATCATGCCTATTTCCTTTTGACCAGGAATCTTGTGGATGCTTAGAGTGCCCAGTAATGTTGCTGAGTTGCAAATTAATAATTACCCAAATCCTTTATCCATTCATCTATCAAACTGATGGACTTTTGGGTTTTACCTTTTGACTATTGTCAATAGAGATGCTATGAGCTTGCATTTACAATTTTAGTATGTATTTTCAATTACTTTGGTTATATAACTAGGAGTAGAATTGTGGGATCACCTTGGAAATGTATGTTGAACTTTTTTGAGGAACCACTAAACTATTTTCTGTAGTTGCTTAACCATTTATCTATGTATCTATCTTTCTATCTATCTCTCTATCTATCTAATCTATATCTATATCTATATCTATATCTATATCTATATCTATATCTATATCTATCTATATCTATATCTCCATTACAGTAGAATTGACATGATAACTGAAGTTTTGTTTGAATTGACAGAAAGATGAATGGTGTTTATATTTTTGTCATGTGCTTGTTGGTCATTTGTATATCTTCTCAAGAAAATTGTCTATACATGCTGTAACTGTTGGGGAATTTGATGTAATTATGAATTCCAAAAATATAATTGGATCACGCTTGTAAACTGATCTGTTAATCTGGGCATGATTAAGTTGTGATTAGGGCACTGACTGGGCCACATCAGTAGGGCATTGAGCCCAACCCCTTGGTGGGTGGGGGAATCAAATGTAAAAGGCAAGGCAAAGGACAGTTGAAGCAGGTTTTGAGAAGCAGTTTTGATGTTGGAGTGTTGATGTTGGAAAGAAGGCCTCAGCAGAAAAGAAGTGAGCCATTTGCCTGATAGAATACAGCTGACCTTGTGGAGGAACCAGAAGAGCTAAGCCTGGAGAGAAACACAGCCCCAGGAAGAGAAGAACCAAAGAAGCCTGAACCCTGGCAAATGTCAGCAGCTGTCTTACTCTAACACGTGGCAATGGACTGTGGTGAAAGAAGAAACTTAATGCTTTATGGCCTGGTATCTGTGGAATTCTACCCCAAATAAATACCCTTTATAAAGAGCAACCCATTTTTGGTATTTCACATTAGCACAACTTTGGCTGACTAATACACATGCCCTTTAACCAATTTTTAATTCCTTTGTTTTTCTTTTTTTTTTGAGCTAACTCTTTGTTAGTTTTAGATTTCCACTTATTTTTGTATTTTCCATTTTCTCAGCTGTTATTGATTGATAAATTAATTCCATTGTGGTCAGAGAAGAAAATTTTTATACACTCAATCTTTCCAAATTTACTGAATCTTGTTTTGCAATCTGATGTATGACCCATCCTAGAGAATGTTCCCTGGGCACTGGAGAAGAATGTGTATTCTGCTGTTGTTGGGTTCTGTGTTCTATATATCTCTGTAAGGCTAGTAGTTTTAAATATTTCTTAAATCTTCCATTGCCTTATTGAAATTCTGTCTAGATGTTCTAACCTTTATTGAAAGATTATCCAAGTATTATGGTAGAATTATTTCTCCCTTTAAATATATCAATATTTACTTTCTATATTTCTTTATAAACTGACAGTTTATCAAAATATAAAACCTCTCTTTTTATCTTGAAACAGTTTTTGACTTAGGCAATTTTGTCTGATATTAGTATAGCTACTCCAGCTCTCTTTTGGTTACCATTTGCATGATTTTTTTTATCTTTGACTTTCAAATCTATCTGTATAATGAGATCTAACGTGAGTCCTTGTAGAGAGCAAAGAGTTGGATCATGTACTCTGATCCATCCCCAAAATGTCTCCCTTTAGATTAGAGACCTTAATCTATTTATACAAAGTTTTTGTTTTCTGCATGTGTTGTACCATTGTGTCCATTAATGCCTCCATTATGGCCAATATTTTGTGTTGATTTTTTTGTATTGAAACATTTTGTTCCCTTTCTTTTCCTTTTGTGTATATGTTTTAGATTTATTTTAATAATTATGATGGTATTAAAATTAATACTCTAAATTTAACAATCCACTGTGAGTTTATACAAACATATCTTCAATAACATAAAAATTATGCTTTTATCCTTTAATCATATAGAAATAAACACTGGATTTACAAATGAAAAATATAATATTACTGGCTTTTACATTTCCCACTGTAACTCTCATTACCATAGAGATCTTTGATTCTTTGTTCAGTCTTTTGCTAGTGTCTAGTTTCCATTCATTTTATTTATTTTTTAAATTTTATTCCATTCATTTTACTGGAAGGACTCCCTTTAGTGTTTCTTTTACGGCATATCTTATAATGATGAACTCACTCAGATTTTCCTGATCTTGGATTGTCTTAATTTCTCTTTCAGTTTTAGAGGATAATTTGCCAGATATAGAATTCTTGGCTGACAGATTTTGTTTTGTACTTTTTGGAAGATTTTTTAAACATTTATTTTAGTAACTATATACAACCTAAAATTTCCCTCTTTACCACATTTAGATATATAATTCAGCAGTATTAATTACATTCACCATGTTGTGCCACCATCATCTATTACCAAAAGTTTTCCATCACCTTCAACAAAATTTCTATACCAATTAAGATTTAACTTCCCATTTTCTACTCCTTCCCAGGCCCTGGTAACCTATTTTCTCATTTCTGAATATATCAATTTGCTTATTCTGGTTATTTTATATCAGTGTGATCATACAATATTTGTCCTTTTTTGTCTGTCTTATTTCACGCAACATGATATCTTCAAAGTTCATCCATGTTGTCACATGTATCAGAATTTCATTCCTTTTCACAGCTGCATAATACACCATTGAATTTATATACCATATTTTGTTTTTCCATTCATTTGTTGATGGGCACTTGGATTGCTTCCATCTTTTGTCAAATATCTGTTAAAGTCCCTAATTTCAATTATTTGACTGTATAATTAGACATGGGATTGCCAGATCATATGGTAATTCTACCTTTAACTTTCAGAGTAACCACCAAACTGTTTTCCACAGCACTTGCACCATTACATTCCCACTAACAATGAATGAGTATTCTTTGAGAACTTACTCAACACTTGTTATATTTCATTTTTTTAATGGTAGTCATTCTAGTGGGTGTGAAGTGGCATCTCAGTGTGTGTGTGTGTTTAATATACTTTTAAATGATATTTAAAAGATAGATTACATAAATATTACATAAAAAATATAGTGGATTCCCATATGCCTCACTCCTACCCCTCTCACACTTTCCCACATTAACAACATCCCTCATTAGTGTGGTACACTTGTTACAATTGAACACATATTGGAGCATTGCCATTAAGTGTGGATTACAGTTTACATTATATTTTGAACACTCTCCCACAACTTTTTGTAAATTATGAAAAGATATATAATGGCCTGAATCCATCACTACAAATCATTCTACACAATTCTAATGTCCCCAAAATGCTACCATATTATACTTTTAAAAAAAGATACTTAGGTTACATAGATGTTACATAAAAAATATAGGAGATTCTCATATGCCTCTCTCCCCATACCTCCTATATTTTCCCACATTAACAACATCCTTCATTTGTGTGGTGCATTCATTGCAATTGATGAACACATTTTGGAGCATTGCCACTCAATGTGGATTATAGTTTACATTATAGTTCAAATTCTATCCTGCACAATTTTGTAAGTTATGACAAGATATATAACAGCCTGAATCTGTCATTGCAACATCACTCAGGACAATTCTAATGACCCCCAAATGCCCCCCCCAATTTCACCTATTTTTCCCTCTCCTTCCCCTCAGAACCTCCAGTGGCCACTGCCTACACATCAATGATAAAAGTTCTTCCATTGCTAGAATAACAATAAGTCTATTTCTTGTTATTGTTATGGTATAAGTAGAATAACAGTAAGTCTACTCTAGTTGATCATTCACAGTAAGGAAACCTCTCTCCACCCTGTCAGACCACTCTTCCTCCCAGGGAATGCTCCCTCACACTCCATTGGTACCAGTGAGCCAGGGGATCCACCAAGGCTACTTTTCCTGAGGGTAGGGTATATGTGCAGTTTCCAGTCACAGGGGTGACCAACTCATGGTTTTCCTGTGGCTTCCTTATCATTCCAGTACCCTCCTAGATGATTCAGAGCAACTTCTGATTCTATGTATATCTAAAGCAGCTCCTTTAGAGCTCCTTTTTTGAGAGAGCCAGACTCTGCCTACCTACTTCAGTGCCATTTTCCCTGAAGTTCTCATGTTTGTTTTAAATACATCAATCTGATGCCTTCTGGCTTCAATTGTTTCTGATGAAGAATGCAGTATTGCTTTTACTGACGATTCCTTGGTTGTGATGAGTTGTTATATTCTTCCTTCTTTCAAAATTCTCTCCTTGTTTTCTGCCAGTTTTATTAAAATGTATTTTCATCGATCTCTTTGAGTTTATCCTTCTTGGAATTTGCTTAGCTTCATGTGTGTGGAGATATATGTCTTTCATCCAGTTGGGGAAGTTGTGATCATTATTAATTCCAACATTATTTTTGCCTCTTTCTGTCTCTTGTCTCCTTATTGCAAATCACATAAAGAATATGTTATTCCATTTGATGTTTTCCCATGTGTCCCAAAATATATGTTTAATTTTCTTCATCCTTTTTTCTTTCTATAGCTCAATTGTATACTTTCAGTTCTCCTACTTCAAGTTCTTTGATTCATTCTTCTGACAACTTTAATTTGCTGTCAAATTCAAATAGTGGGCAAAAAATTTAACCCTTCTAATACAGTCACTTAATTTACAATACAACATAAAAAAACAGGTCCATATTATTTGCTGTCAAACACCACTAGTGAAATTTTCATTTAGTCATTGTACTTTCTAAGTTGAGAATTTTAATTTGGTTCATACATATAATTTTTTTAGAAGGTACTGTAGAATGAACCCAGAACTGCATACGTGTGAAGCATGCACTCAACCACTGAGCTGCACATGCTCCACCGTATATAATTTTTAATTCTTATTTATAGTCTCATTTTGTTCGTGCATCATTTTCCTGGTTTCTTTTTGTTGATTGTTTGAGGTTTATTAAATATATCAGCATAATGAAGACAATTGGTTGAAAGTCTTTTTCTCATTAACCCCATGTTTACACTTTCTCATGTATTGTTTCTATCAAATTAATTTTTCACTTTGAAAAATCCAGCATTTCTGGTTCCTTTATATCATTTGTGATATTTTGGATAAAAACTGGATATTTTAATGTTATAATGTGATCACCTTTGAAATGATGTTTTTTTCTCTCCCTAAGATTTGCTATTCCTGAGAGTTGAAGTCTTCAGTCATCATTTGTTTACTGACTTTTGTAGTTTTCTACAATAAAAAACAGTAATCTTTGCTACTTTTTTCTTTTTAACTTGAACCTGTAGTGAGGGATTGATTTAATGTTTTGGCCAGATGAAATGCATGCCTATAAATCAAATATTCGTTTGTTATTGGGTAAAGATCAAATTATAAGTTATAACCTGAAAGTTTTATTTTTACCCTTAGTAATATGGAACTGTTTTTCTATGTTGCATTGTAAATTAGGTGACTATGTTAAAAGAGTTAAATATTTTGTCCAGTATGCCAAATTTTTGTAAGAAACTTTTTTTCTGAATGGATATGAATTTTTTGTCTGTTTATATTTATGCAAATATAATATATATATATATATATATTTCTTTGAGAAAGTGTTTTTGACTCTGTGCCTGTGTGTGTTTAAAACTTCATATGTACAAGTGTGTTCATTCCAGCAGTTATTTATAGATGCTCCTAGGATGATATTTTAAAGTGTGGGAATGAAAGGAAAAGGATCTTGACTGATTTTTATATGTGATAGTATAGAGAGGAAATTATATGAGTGATTAAAAAGCAATATTTGACTGGACTGCCAATATCCTACATGAAATTTTTGGGATAGAAGAAACCCAAATATAAACATTATGTCTTGTTGTGTATTGATTTTCTGTTGGTTCAATAGGATGAAACAAAATGTGTGGATTTGTGCGTAAAGTTTTCTTTTATAGGAGTTAATGTTTTCTTTGGAGAGAAATCAATGTTTAATTAAATAGAAGGAAAGCATCCTTCTGTTTTAGAAAAATATACTGCAATGTTATCTGTAATTCATATAGAGACTTTATTCAGAATATTGTTAATAGGAGGAGAAAAAAGTCTCTGCACTGTAGGATGGACATGATCATGAGCATGTTCCCTGAAATGGTGATAAAGTACATGAAGAAGAAGACCATATGCAGGAGTAGCTGCTCCTCTGGTAAGTCAGAATATCCCTCTGATGACCCTTAGATTTCTCTTTTCCATATCCACAATAGATATAGAAGAGAAAGATGTTAAACTGGGGAGACCAACAATGTTAAGCCTTTCATTCACAAGTTTGTGTGTGTGTGTGTTTGTGTGAGCTTGCATATAGTAAAGAACCAAATAGTTTCCTTACTTGCTTGGATGCTTTCTAATTAAGTCTTGTATTTGTTATAGTCTGTGTGTCGTTCAATATTCAATTTTTTCTATAAAGATTGATATTTCCTCCAAATCAAAATGCAAATTTAACTAATTAATGTCTGTTTTCATTATTGTGTCAATTATATTTCTTTGTCTACAATATTAATACAATTAATATTTTACTTTGAATTCTAATTAATTAGGTTATTTTCACAATCTCTTTTAATCAGAATCACTAGAAATATTTACATTTAATGACTAATTACCCTCTCAAACTGAAGTTTATGCCGATGTTGTCATGTTTCCTTAACTCAGCTTTCTTTCCCCTTGTTTAAATAAATACTCTTCGCTATAATCATAAGCTTGCCTCTTTACCCTAGGTTGAATATCCCATCTTTGGTCTCCTTCTGAGGCTCTATATCATGAATAAGGTTTTCAGATCCTTTCACCATAGCAGCTCATATGCATTTTTAAAAAGGATATAAAAGTATTCGTCCACACCTACAACATGCTTCCAAAAATTTCTTTCTGCTCTTCATCTTATCACTGTACTCTCAAAGAAAATGATTGGGAAAAGGTTTGTGGAACAATCAATTTAATCTCATTTCTTCTGAATTATGTTGATTTCTTCCTCTGTATTTGACATCAGAAAACATAGCCATTAACCTATCCTTTGTATTAGTAATCAGGTTCTTCAATTCATATGCTTGTCCTAAAAGTTTACTATATCTGAATCATAACATCCACTATTTATTTATTAATTTAATATCCTGTAATTTACTCCCACTCCATTAGGTAAAAACTTTGACTTCTGAAATGTTCATAAACTAACATTTACAATTTCATTTATGCTAATTCTTTGATACTTTTAACTTAAATAAAAACTAGACTGAACTGCATTTTTAAATGATGGACTAGGATTAAAAAATGGTGGATGGAAAATATTTGCTTCCTGACTATGATGGCTTCACTCTCATGAATCCATTAATTTTGCTGTTCATGATATCTGATTCTTCCTTCCTGATACCTACCCTAACACTGTCATTTAGAAATACCTAGTGAGTATTTACACATTATTATAGATATGGCCACCTGCCCACAGCATTCATCAATATCTTCATTCTTACACACAACATATCAATTCAAAGTTCATCCAAAACCACTGTCTCACAAAACACTCTTTGAATTACTTCTTTTTTTTTTGAGATTTTTAAAAATATATATTTTTATTGAAGTATATTATTCATAAATGAACATGTATAAACAAATGTATAGTAAAGACTATGAACTTACAAAATAAACATACATAACATCATACAGAGGTCTCATACATCACCCCTACACCAACATTTTGCATTGTTGTGAAACATTTGTTATAAATTATGCAAAAGAGAGATGAATCTTCAGAGCACTGGCCTAATGTGTAAGTGTACCTCCCTGGCTTTCCTGCCGCACCCCTCATTCAATCCTAAGGAACGTAACCTTTGTCATTTCTCATCCTAGCTCTTCTCTATAGCAATGCACTATCAGGTCAATTATCCTAGGGGCATCAAAGCTAATTCATTGGGGGGGGGTGAGGGGCAGTCAGTTGTAATCTAAGTCATTTACAGGTACATAGAATATCAACAGAGTCCAGCTTAAGTGGTAGGTATCTCTCAAATGACATCGATTGACTTAACAGTACTCTGAAAACAAGAAATTCATTTAGTAAGATACAGACAGCAATCTCAAAAGGTTTTACAAAGTTTCTGCTGTTAAAATTTACCCAGAACTCTCACCCCATCTTCAACAGAAATGCCAAATTCCTTTCCTCTTCTGGTAATTCAGTTCAGGCTCTGAAATCAGTCATTATGGCTTCATATCAGATTTTACCAGTTGTTAGCTAAGCGATCTTGGTCATATTGAGTAACTTCTCTATGCCTCAGTTTCTTCTATAAAACTGGTGTGACAATGTTTTCTACCTCATAGTGTTGTTTTCAGCCTTAAATGTGCATGTAAAACACTTAGCACAGTGCCTGGTATATTTATTTGTTTTTCTTTTTTTTTTTATTGTGGGTAAAATCAAATTTTTCACAATATTTGTAAAATGACATATAAATGTATGAGCATATATGTGCATTTGCTTAAATAAATGTTATTTATATATATGTATATATATATATATA
>JAQZBX010096724.1:0-11766 GCA_029593785.1 Cabassous unicinctus
AAAAAAAAAACAAAAAACCAGCTACCACTTTCTGAACACGCCCTATGTACCAGGTACTAAGTAAATAGCCATATGAAATGGCTCACTTTATTTATTTATTTTTTTTATTTTTTATTTATTTATTTTTTTTAAAGATTTATTTATTTTATTTTATTTATCCCCCCCTTGCTGCTTGTGCTGCTGTGTCCATTCACTGCGTGTCTTCTCTGTGTCTGCTTATCTCCCCCTTGCTGTGAGGTCTTGCCGCATCAGCCCACGGCTCCGAGCCGGCCTGCCCTCACAAGGAGGCCTCCGGACGCGAACCCGGGGCCTCTCATATGGTAAACGGGTGCTCTATCCATTGCGCCACACCCGCTTCCTGCCGGGTTGCTGCATCAGCCCACCGCACCGCTCAGGCCGGCGTGCCCTCACAAGGAGGCCTCGGGATGCGAACCCGGGCCTCCCATATGGTAAACGGGGGCTCTATCCACTGAGCCACACCCGCTTCCCTCACTTTATTAATGAAAAAAAAACTGAGCCTAGAAGCTTAGCAAGGTTAAATAACTAGGCCAAGGTCCCCCAAATCCAGTAAATGATAGAGAGCTGAGAAATGAACCCAGGTCTAAAGCCATGGTCTAAAAATTAGCCCCAGACTATGGTGCTTACGGAGTTCTTGTGAAAACATTTAGTTTCTTTAATCCCAATAACACAGGAATTATTAGCCCCCTTTTACAGATGAGGAAATAGGCCCAGAAGTTACATAAGCTTCTCAAAGTCACACAACTAGTATGCAGCAGAGCCAGAATCCAGCAGTCTGGCTCCAGAGACTATGTTCTTAACTACTGAGTCTTACTGCATCTCCAACATTTACTTGGTGTCTGCTAAGTACCAAGGACTATGATAGTTACAGCAGAAGATGAACCATGCACAAGCTCCTCAAGGAGCCCACATTTTCAAATTTAGGATATTATCTGCTTTCAGAAGAAACTGAAATCAAACTTCTATAAAAACAATACTTGGTAATATACTAACAGACTCAGAAGGACTACCAAAATTATTTCCATTTTTAATACAGAAGAACCCAAGGGAAAAATAACAAGGAAACTTGGTAACAGCATACTCTATTTTCTCTAAATTTAAAAGAGTTCTAAACTAGCAAGAGGTTGCCTAGGAGAATTCAGAATTTTGCTCCAGCACAGAGTTTATAATCGTCCCCTTTTCCTTCACATACAGGCCTCTAAAGCATATATAAGTAACTATGGGGCACAATGTTTAATCTTGCTAGTAAATTAAGAAGTGAAAATTATAACCATAATGAAATAGCTTTTTTATATTTATTAAAATGGTCAAAAGGTGGTAGTTTTGTTTTGTTTTGTTTTGTTTTTTTTAAGTTATAAAGCCCAAAAGGTTTCTGAAAAACCGATATATATAGAAAATAGCATTGTAAACTAACAGTTTCAGAGGTCAATCTGACAAAAAAAGGTATTACCAAAATGTTTGTATCTTTTAACCCAGTAATTCCATTCCTGAGATTTACTAGAGTAGGAAGAAGAGGAGGAAGAAGAGCAGTTCATAAAGATATTTCTTATTAGGGATTCATAATGACAACCTATATTCTGACAAGAAAGCTTTCATATTAATTGTGGTGTATAATCAACTCAATGCAGCCAATCAAAACAATAAATATGAAAATAACACAGTAACATGAAAAAGTTTATAAACAGTCACTGTAAAAAGTAACATAATCAATAAGGGGATCTCAGGAATGAAAGTAGACTGAGACAAAAGAGTTTAACTGTATTACAAGTGTATGAAATAATCTCACTGAAGGGAATAATGGGAAAAAAGTTTACAAGTAACTTTTGAAAATGGTATTTTAACTGGAAACTGTAAGGCAAAAAAATAATACAAACAAAAAATAACTGCACATGAACATGGTAGGTGATAGAAGTTGTTTCTCATGGGGACACAGGTTAGCAATTCTGAAACTATTACATATACACTAGAGTCAAATAACTAAGTAAATAGATGGTGGAAGGTGGGAGCCAGGTTTCTCACTATTGGAGAAGGAAGTTATAGATAAACATGGGAGAAAGGCTGGAATGAACCATGTGATACTAGATTAGAGTCACGGACATCAGAGATAGAGATGGATAGACACAGAAACAATTATTCATATGTAAATATTCATGGCTTAGTATACATATAACTATATTACCTAGCTCTATTTGCTGCAATGATAATCCAGTAGCAAGGAGCATATCCAGCACCAAGATCTTAGTTTCTAAACACCATTCACCAATAGAAATGGCCGATTCTAGAGCTTGGGCAGAGAAGAGTATCTTATAGTACCAGAAAGTAAGGATGCACTCATAACACAAAAGGATAGGGCAAGTCAAAGAAACGTGGGAGCCAAGGTGAAAGAGCTCCCAATGGTGAAAGCTGAAACAACAAAAGTGAAAGTGAAAGCTGAGCAACAAAATAAATACCAGAGTACTGGATTATAACCCAAAGTATAAAATAAATATATCTGAATCCATACTGATACAAATAAATGATCACATATTGATATTGGGACTTACGGGTTATTTGGAGTCAAAAACATGAATAAATAAATGGGAGAGATCTTCCTTAATGAATTCCAGATAGATAGATAGATAGATAGATAGATAGATAGATAATAGATAGATAGATACTTGCCCCTCCAGGAAGTGGAGTTTAATTCCACTCCCACTCCCTTAAGTACAGGCTGGACTTAATGACTTGCTTCCAAATAAGAGATTATGAAAAGGGAGGGAAAGCGCAACCTTAAAATGGAAAAACCTGGCAAATATTACCTTGCCAGGTGATCAAGTTTAACATCACCAGTTATAAGTCATGTTGATGCATATGCCCTGAGATGATGTTACGAAAGGGTACTTCGCTTCTGGTATTTTTTGAAAAACAAAAAAACAAACAAACAAAAAAACCATAATCCCAGTCTAATCATGAGTAAAATAGCAGACAAACCCAAAATAAGTGACATTCTACCAAATATCTGACGAGTACATGTCAAAACTGTCAGGGTCATGAAAAATAAGGAAATACTGAGAAGCTGTCACAGACCAGAGGAGGTTAAAGAGACACAATAACTAAATGTAAAAGTGGTACTCTGGATACGATCCTTGAACAGGAAGAGGATACAAATGGAAAAACAGGTGAAATCTAAATAAAATCTGGGGTTTGGTTCATAGTAACATACGAATGTTGGTTCCTTAGTTTTGCCCAATGTACCATAGCAATGTAAGATGTTAACAACAGAGGAAACTGGGTGAAGGGTATATGGGGATTCTCTGTACTATCTTTTTAACTTCTCTGTAGATCTAAAATAATTCCATAAATGATTCCAAAATTAAAAGTTTTAATTTTATTTCTTTTTTTTCCAAAATTAAAAGTTTTTATACATATATGCAATACACATAACAACTACTTATACCCTGTGAATCAACTATAAAATATATACATATGGATAAAGTTTGGAAATATACTGGTATTGTATTACTACAGATCATTAAATCTTTTTCCTTTATTATTATAATGCTGTTTTAAAATTTTAAGCTTTTGGGGAGTGGATGTGGCTCAAGCAGTTGAGCATCTGGGTTCGGTTCCTGGTGCGTCCGGAAAACAAAAACAAGCAAAACAAATGAAAAACCCAACTCAGGGAAGCCGATGTGGCTCAGTGGTTGAGTGCTGGCTTCCTACATACAAGGTCCTGGATTCAATCCCTGGCCCCCGGTATGACCCCAATTTTTTTTTAAGTTTTAAACCTCCCAAGGAAAACCCCTGGTAACTGGGAACATCTGCTCTCAATGAGGCAGAAGAATCCAAATGATTCTGAGAAAAAAGAACCAAAACATGACTTCCAATGGAGAAGATAGGAAGTTCAGTAATGGTAACTGAAATGAAAGGGAGAAGCAGAGGTGACAGACAACATACCTAAACCAAGAGAATACAACAGTGCTTCTAAGTTGGGAAATGTTGTTTCATGTGCCCTTCCAAGTATTAGAAATCACCCAGAATTCCCCTTTGTGATTTTCTGGGTCATGTGGAAGACATCTCTCTTTAATTTATAGACTTTTGTACTTATTTATTACTAAAAACAATTACAGAAAAAGGATAAAGAAAATGATATGATGCTCATCACTAAAGAAAAAGTCATGAATTCATGTTTAAATCCAATTACCTTATGTAATCGAAGGTATACATGTGCTGAAGAGAGTTTGTCCACATGAAACCTACAAAGAATGAAAACCACTTTTAGCAAGACACACAAGGACAACCATCTCTTAGGCCACTTGCATTTAAAGCAATCCAAGTAAAAAACTATTTGGCATATGGGAATCCCTGTATTTTTTATGTAACATTTATGTAATCTAAATATCTTTAAAAAACAAAAAAAAGTTCAAAAATTTTTTGTGATGATGAATGCACTACATTGTTATTGTACTAAAAGCCATCAATTATACACTTTAGATCATATGGTCTGTGAATACATTTCAATAAAACTGCTTAATAAATAAATAATTGTGCAAGAATAGCCAGAAATAGCAGCTATGTACTGCAGGGGAAACAGAGAGATTGAAAGGTGAAGAATTTTCTTGTTTGTTTGGCTGTTTTTTGTTTACTAATATTATTATTGAAACAATGAAAATGCTCTAAATAATGCTTGAAGTGATGAATGCACAACTATGTGATTATACTGCATACCACTGATTATATACTTTGGATGAACTGTATACTTTATTAATATGTATCAATAAAATTAATTTGTTAAAATAAAAAAGAAAAGTGTAACAGCCAAAAAATAACCTATTCATTCAGTGCCTATCACATGCTAAACACCATGGAAAGTATAAAAGTCTTCGCCTCCAAAAAGCTCACTAACAATATGAAGAGGTAAGAAAAATGTAAAGTTATGAAGCTGTTTGTGATTAAGTGCCAAGATGAGAAGTAGAAACAAATGTGAAACGCCCTGAGAAGGGTGATTTTTCAAGTGACAAAGAACTATCAGTGACCAAAGCCTTCAGGAAAGAATTGAGATTTGGTTGGCTTCTAACAAAAGCATGGGGAAAAAAGGGAAAGGAATTTCAGGTAAGAGAAGGGAATGAAAGGAGTCACAGAGTCTCTAATGTTGCAAGCCTGGGAAAGCACTCCCAAGACCACTGACAAAAATACATTAAAGTTCAAGAGGGTGCCAGTATGGAAAAAAAGATGAGGGGTTCTTTTTGGAATATCCTGAATCCTTAGTTTCAAGTGACAGAATCCAAAAAGAATGTCAAGCAAAGAATTAAGAGTTAGGCCATGACTAAAGACACTTAGCAGGACACATCATCAATCAGGTCAGATCAACAATTCATCCAGCCCTTTATTTTGACAATGACACCAATACAGGTTTCCTGGGAGTGCATGGTAATGGTCCTTTATGACCTGGCTTTAAAAACATTCAGAAGGCCCCCACTCCTGAATATTCTAAGTTTACCTTTCATTGAGGCTCTATTATCTACAATTTAAATGAATCTTTCTGAATTTACTTCCTTTTTCATCCAGTTTAGGATATTAAAATTTTCATTTTTATAGTTCACTGAATGAAGTTGACTTTCTCTCTTTCCAACTCAAAGATGCCTCCAGAGTCCTCGCATCAAGCAACAGGCAAGGGATTACATGGTCATCACTTTGTGATTCAGTTGACTTGGGTCATATCTCTTTAGTCTTTATCTTCACAGACTGAAGAATTTTCAGTAAAACCCTAGGGAGGCACCATCACATCCCACTATATATTTCTGTAGATATGTTCTTAGCAGTAACGTATTTTAGGAAGTGAAAACGGTCGCACACACAGAATAAGATGTAGACAGTGTGATTCTATATAAAGGTTAACATTATCCTGTTTTTAATCCCGTCTTTAAAGAGGTTAAGCATCTTGCTATTTACTTTGGACACAGCAGAATAGTAGACATTTTTGGCAAACAGTCTGTGACTCTAGGATTCTATTCTTAATCATTACCCATAGCCAGAAATGGACAGACCCCGTTTGATTTCTTTTTTTCCAATGGTTCATTTACTCATTTCCAATTCCATGTGAGAGATTTTTGCT
The DNA here is from genome assembly GCA_029593785.1 of Cabassous unicinctus. Taxonomy (NCBI): domain Eukaryota; kingdom Metazoa; phylum Chordata; class Mammalia; order Cingulata; family Chlamyphoridae; genus Cabassous; species Cabassous unicinctus. The sequence goes on from JAQZBX010096724.1 coordinate 6,113, forward strand.
GATTATCACCTTCAGCTTGGCATTTTCCACCAAGAAAAAATTTCAGAAATCACCTATCTCATTACTCTCTTTCAGGATCTTAAGAAAAACAATGAAACACCCCACTACTAACCAAGCTCTCCCATCTGAACTTTTGATTTACTTATTTTAAGCCAGTTTGCTACTTACAACTCTTCCATACATGGCTGGATTGTATTCCAATTTTCCTTTTAAGTCTCTGATATGAAATTTTGTCAAAAGAAATACCCAAATAATATATATTTAATGAATACATAAGTAGTCAAAGTACCAAAACACACACAAGAATATCATTCCCGACATATGCCAACTTCAGCTAATAGGTACTCTTCTACAAAGTGTAGTGGGAATGGATGGAATGGGGCATAAGAGGAAATGGAAAAGAAAGAAAAAAGATCCAGTTCTGTAAACAATCTTGGGCAAGTTCCTTAACTTCCCAAAATGCTTAATGAAGGCTTAAATTATACTCAATAGTTTCCTAGTTCTCTCTTGTGCTCATCCCTTGTTATCTTCCTCTTCCTCCTTCATCACAGTTACCCTTTACCGAATGCAAAGACTAGCAACTCAATAAACGAGCATCAACAACTTGATTATTCAGAGATGCAGGGCCCAAGAAGCTGGGTCATTTAACTCCTGGAGGTGGGGTCCGTGGAAATACTATTCATGGAGTTTTGAGGCAGTAAATGGACGCTATTTCTATTTTCTTTCATTTAAAGGTGAATTTAGTACCATTCTCACTTAATCCTAGGAAATTCTCTTGCTTTAAAGAATTTTTAAGCTCAGGAGTTTTCTGGGATAAACTCTGGGTTTATACAAGTTACCTCTGAAACTTCACTGAGATGAAGTTCCAAAGTTTGTATCAGTTAACCAGATTAAAAATCTGCCCTGGAATGTAGATAAACTCCTGAATCATTTTTAGCATGCCCATGAATATTCCCAAGATTGACAGTATAAGAATTGGAACTGGTCTTGATGACTTGGGACTGTTCCTAACTACTGTGGCTCTTCGGGCTCACATGAGACCTAGAATAGTGTCTGAAAGTACAACCAAATCACTTTCAACAATATTCATTACTCTCAAGACTATTAAAAGTGTCAAAATTGGTGTCTACAGATACCAATTTGGTAAACACCATCCCAAGAGATAGATGGCCTTAATGAAATGAAACCCCCCAAGTTATAATTTATTGTGTATGGGTTATAAATTGGAAACTTCTCAACTTTTTTTTTAATGTCTGGTAAAAACACTGTGGTACACTGACTTTCATGGTATATCTGAATATGTTACCTTTATTAGGCAGGCATTTATACCTCAATTTTATGTTGAAAACTTACAGCAGGTTAACCATAACAACAGGGGCAGACATTCTTATCTCCATTGAGAGAGTCTAGAAGAGTTTTGGGTTTTAAGGACAATTAAAAATAATCTAACTGGGGATGACAGATGCTCAAAATGAAGAAAACCAGAAAGCATACTGGAAGGAAACGTCCAGTGAGGATAATTTCTGATAGGTAGCGACCTAATAAATTAGTAAGGCAACAAACGTAATACCTACTATGTGCCAGGTCCTATGCTACGTAATAGGAATATAGTAGTCAACAAAACAGGTGGATCATTGTCCTCATGGAGCTAATATTCTAGGGCCCCAGGCATCATGCAATCTAGAAGATCTCAACAGTGCAAACTGCCACTTGAGGAAAGGGCGTACCAAGCAGTGCCTATTTTAATGACATATTTGGGTTCAGAAGACAGGCCCCTGTGCTGGGATGAGAGGGTGGAAGGTAGGGGAAGGATAGAAAAAAATGCCTTTAAAATTCCTCATGTTTCTGGGGTCTCAAGGTTACTAGGGTGTAGAGTTTAGAGAGGGCAGATGGATAGGAGAGCATTTCCACTGGGGTAAATGAACTAGTCCCTTCATAATGGGGTAGGCTGGAACAAGACAGGAGGCACCCTTCAGCAAATCCCAGCAGAGGTCTGGGAGTTCTGAGCATAGCCACATCTAGTGGGAGCTTAAGTTATCCTCTCTGCAATATTTCCCATTAAATTTTCAATATTATATACCCTATTGAAAATTCAATAAACTCTTCTAAAAAGTGGTAGCCTAAACTCTGCTATCACTATAGGGAATTAAGTGAAAGGTCTAGGCCCACACTTGAAGAGGTCCAGAGAGAACAGCAGCAACAGCCTGAGGGAAAAAAGAGATGACCTGTAGCCAAGAGTAGCAGCCTGCAGGAAGAAAGAAGCAATGATTTAGGACTACAGTTGCTTGGGGAGCCAGTAATAACCAGATTACTGGTTATTACTGGCTCCAGTTTATCTTAGCCTTAATTTCCTTGTCTGAAAAATGGGCATAATATCAGTACCTATTTCACAGGGTTATTGTAAAGATTAAATGTATTAATGCAGGTGAACACCTAACAGTATTTGGCATAAGTGCTCAATAATTGTCACTAATACTATCATATTAAAGCAAATAAGATCTGTGTGCTTATCTTCAGGGACAGCATTTGGTAGAGAATGTTAGGAGTTGGGGAGATCATATCCTCCTTCTCTATAGGAAGGATTAAGCTTCAGGAGAGAGACATCACTAGGGTCAGAGTAGGTGGTAGAAACTGAAGATAGAAAAAAAGAAAGCAAACTGAATCTGAGAGTGTTACGAGGAAGAAAAAGAAAATACCAAGAGTCCATGCAGACCTGGAACTGACGGGTAAAAAAAAGTCCATATAATATTCTAAAAGTTAGAAAAAGAAAACTCAGCTAAAATGAAGGCTTGTTTTGTTGTTGGTTTTTGTACTAGGTTTTATGAGCAGTAAAAAAAAAATTTAATAATATTTTTTAAACTTTTCCGTAAATTATTTCTAAAAGGGAAGGGGGATTGGAAACTAGATCAAGACAGGGTTAAACTCATTAGGGAGTGTGGAAAACAAATAAAGGAAATCAGTATACATTTCCTTTAAAGCTGGATCCAATCAAATCCTGCATTTATTCTATCTACATAGATACTGCGTCTATTTTCTTCACTGCTTCTTGTGAAGCACTCATCCATTCACTCAAGGAGCGTGCTCTGACTATGTAAGTGCAGTGGTCTCAATAACTTACCATAAGGAGACAAACAGGAGGTACAGGAAAGTCCATATTCCAGAGGCCTTTGCTCTCAGGCCTGAGGTCAAACCCTAAAACAGCATTCCCAATTTACATGGCAATTATAAATGAAAGGAGCTAGCAGTTAGCTATTTACCAACGAACACCCATAACCAAAAATACAAAGCATGAGTTCTAGTCTTGATCATAGGAGTCAGGTGGCTGGCTAAGTCCCCAAGTCTTAGAAAGTAAATGATGATCCATAGAAAGGAGAACCCCAATTGCTACTTACCAAATATCTTCAGGCCAGCCATACTTTATTAGATCTTCATCTACAGTGAGATACAAGAGAACAAAGAATAGGTTAAGAAAAAAATGTTAAATGAAGATATGCCGCGGATTCTAATAGGTTGTAAAAGAGAGGAATATCAACTCCTTCCAGAACTTTTTTTCCTCTCTTAATGAAGAAAGATTGATTCAGAGACTTTGATGCTTAAAAATAGAGAAAAATAAAAATATTTTTACAAGTGGACAATATAAACTTTAAAATTTTTCATAATAGTTCCAATCTAAAGCTCAGATATTTCCATTTGAAGATAATAAAACACTGACGAAAAGAGAATCTGAAAAGTCAGATGCTGTCTCAGAAAAATCGAATCACTATAATACTTATATGTTAAAATGGTTTTGCTAAAACTTTAAAACCATGTATTACATTTTATTAAAAAAAAAACTTGATTATAAAATTATAGAAAATTAGGGAACAAATACCACAAGTATAAAAAATAAAATAAAAATCACCTAAATTTCTATTACATAGGGAAATAAAATACCAGAACAGCTAAAAGAATTAAAAGTACTTGTATGTGGGAGGAGGGGTGGGGTATATGAAAATTCCCCATATTTTTAATGTAACATTTATGTACTCTAAAGCTTCTTTAAAAATAAAAAAAAATTATGAAAAAAAAAAAAAAAGTACTTGTCTCTGGGGGCAGTAGAATGTGGGTATTGGGAAGGATAGGGTGGGCAACTGATGTTTTTTATTATAAGACTTCTCTTACTATTTGGCTTTTTAAACTATGTATTTGTTAGATAAAAATAAAATAAAATTTGAAAACATTCTTTGGAAATAATGGCTACTAATTCCATCACAGAAATAAACTTCTTTATTGTTAACACTTGGATTGTTTTTCATTACAAATGCTTTAAAAATTTTTAAAAAATAAAGATGGAGATTCCATCTACATGGATGTTGCGCCTATTTTCTTCACTGCTTCTTGTGAAGCACTCATCCATTCACTCAAGGAGTGACAATTTCTGACAATTTCCTTAAGGTATATTTCTAAAAGCTGAAATATTAATTCAAAGTGTAAAGTGGGTGTGGCGCAATGGATAGAGCACCCGTTTGCCATATGAGAGGCCCCGGGTTCGCTTCCCAGGGCCTCCTTGTGAGGGCAGGCCGGCTCGCGCGGTGCCGTGGGCTGATGCGGCAAGACCTCACAGCAAGCGGGAGATAAGCAGACACAGAGAAAACACGCAGCGAATGGACACAAAGTGTATGCACATTTTTAAGGTTAATAATCACTATCACTTCAAAAACGTTACATCAATATATACTTCTAATAGCCACATTAATAACTGCATTTAATACTGAAATATTATTTGAAGTATTAAATATTAATTTAAAAATATTAAGGTAGTGGAGCAGGTGTAGCTCAGTGAGCATGTGCTTCACATGTACGAGATCCCAGGTTCAATCCCCAGTACCTCCTAAAATATATATATATAAATATATATTTTAAGGTAACCAAAGAGATGGTTCATATATAATGACTTAAATGTACTCAACAAAGCACTATCTACCTACCATGAATATGGTGTTTACTGTACAGTAAAACAAAATGATGATAATCTTACATGAGGGCACTCTTGGCAATTATGGACGCTATGAGTTTTCTGAAGAACTTTCTACTAGCTAAAGTGGAAGTTGAGCAAACAGCTAACAGTTAGTCAAAAAAAGTAAAGGGAAATATAAAAACCTCTCTCACTGATACAAAATAATTAGAATCAGCAAATTCAGAGTCAGAAATTAGAATATAGGTTACCAGGGGCCAGGGTGGAGGGGTACAAAAAGGAGAATTAATGTTTAAATCACTCAGTTTCTATTTGGGGTGACAGAAAAGTTCTGGCAATGGATGATGGTGATGGTAGCACAACATTGTGAACGTAATTACCACTAAATTATACATCTGACTGTGGTTAAAAAGGGAAATTTCAGGTTGTATATATGTTAGAATAAAAATTTTAGAAAAAACAACATAGGCCAGGAAACCCTAATGTAAACCATGGACTCTAGCTAATGGTACAATTAGAATAATATTTTTTCATCAATTTTAACAAATGTACCACATTAATGCAAAGTGTTAATAATAGAGTGGTATATGGGAACTCTGTATTTTCTGCATGACTTTTCTGTAAACCTACAATTTCTAGAAAGAAAAGAAACAAAGGAAAGAAAAAAAAAAAAAGAAAGAAAAGTAAAACTTTTCCTCAG
>JAQZBX010096725.1:0-11773 GCA_029593785.1 Cabassous unicinctus
AAAAAAGAAAGTAAATCAGAGGCTACCACGGATGGGGGTGGGATGGGGCAGGGAATGGGGAGTTTCGGCTTAGTGGGTAGAGAGTTTCTGTTTGGGGAAGAGGATGGAAAATTTTGGAAATAGATGATGGTGATGGTAGCGCAACTTTGGGACTATAATTAATGCCGCTGATTCATTACATAGTGAAAATGGCAAATTCTTGTGTTATCTATTTTACCACAATTTCAAAGGGGGGGGTAATATGTGTTGGGAGGGGAGGGAGTAAGGAGAACAAAGCAAACTAGGAGAAGCAACCCCAATGTTGCACAAGGGTTTAACTTCCTCCAATAGAACCATCATGAAAGGCTCCTGCTAACGAGATCTGAGCGACTGCGGAGGGAGGCCCTCTCCTCCCACGGAAAAGCCCCTTCACCGGCCTCTTTCCACATGTAGCGTTTTCTGCCCTCACTCCGGATCCTGCGGGCTGCGCCTCTGTGCCCTTCCCGTGAGTTCCCTTACTCGGTCCCCCACCGCCCCAGGTCTCAGCCTCCCCTCCATGGATAAGGAAACTGAGGCTTTGAGAGGTTAAGGATCCAAAGGGACATAGCACCAAGGAGTGACACAGTCAAAGGCTCGTCCTCTCTGTTCTCCAAAGTCTCTTGTGCCTTCACTGGTGACCGTGTCACCTTCTTTCTTCCCAGCAGGAAGACACAAATGGGGGAAGGGGAGAAGACAGGGCACCACCGGGAACAATCCGGCTCTGTCCTTTTCAATTTTGATCCAAAGATGCAAACAGGCCAGAGCGATCCCTGAGCCAAGAGTCTAAAGGTAAAAAGGGCTTAAAATGAACCCAAGTGGCCAAGACAGTGTGCCAAGCCTGTGCCCACCCCTGCTCCGTCCACGTGCCCCCACAGCTAAGGCCGTGTGCCTCAATTCATCCGTGGCTCACCACTGGACGAAGGGGTAGCAGTATTTTATGAGGCAGATTGCAAAAATTAATTTAACTTCAAATGAAACTAATTACAACTGTAACCCCAAATGTCCCTCAGAGTTCTTCCCCATCTTTAGCTATTAGCCAGAGCACTAGGGTTCAAGCTACAATTTGGCATTCCCACTAAATGCTTTAAAATTGGAAGGGAAAAAAAAAAACCAGTCTTCATCTATATGGGGCTAGGATATAATTTACACACAATTATATGACATAGTCAGGTTACACCATTACCTCTGATTAAAACAACAGTAACTCGCCTAAAGGAAAATGTGATCTTATAATGAAATAATCAGGATGCTTTCAGCAGGGCACTGGGCCTCCGCTGCCCCACTCTCATCACAGAGCCCTGCCTGGCTCCCTCCCAGGCTAATTTAAAAAATACTCCTTCCTCTTACCCTTGGGGGAAAAGCTGCAGCCAGCAGGGATGACCTGTCCACAGATTTGTATCAGAGAGCAATATCCTAGACCATGGCACTGGCTCATATTGGGGGCTGAGGGAGGTAACACAAAAAGGTGCAGAGATGGAGCGCTGCCTTGGAAAGCACAGGAAATTAAGGATCGTGATCCACACATCAACGGATGCTGAGCGAGGTGGCTGGCTAGCCGTCACTGCTCAGTCACCGAGCACGCTGCATCCACAGGTCGTTCCTCCACTGCTCCATCCTTTGTGGACCCCCATAGCCCCCAATTCACTCCCAGTGAGACAAACTATAGGGAAGGTCGCAAAGATTTTCTCTGGTGTTCAAGTGATTACTGATACATATATGCAATTAAAACCCATATATATCTTTTTTTTTTTTTTTTTTTTACAGCAGTGATATTAAGCAAAAATAAGTGAGTACCCTCTACTATTGCTGACATTGCCATACAAAAGAGAGGCCTCCAAAACCCCAGCAAGGGAAAGGTATCCAAAGCAGATTCTTAATAAACCTCACAAGGAGGTGGGAAAGAAAGGGCCAGAGAGGATGGGGGGGCTGGTAGGAACTCAGTTCCTTCCATCTGAACTCATCAGTCCAGCAGCGGAGCTTGATTTGACCATCGAGGGTGAAAGTCCGCTGCAGCAGAGAATGACTGGAGGGCTGCGGTGGGGTGGGGATGGGGTGCATAGAAATGGTCATACAGATGGTCTCAGGCCCCATGGCTAAACCAAGGGCCCAAGGTGATTCTGCCTACAGAATTGATCCAAATAAATTAACAAGTTCAAAATATCTTATATCTGTCCACCCACGCCCTTTAAAAAAATTTTTTATTGTGGTAACATAAATTTTGTCATTTTAATCTTTTTTAAAAATTAGACCGGTAGTAGGTTTACAGAAAAATCATCAGAAAGTACAGAGTTCCCATATACTCTCACTCCCCCTCCCCACAGCTTTCCTAATTATTAACATTTTGCAGTAGTATGGTACCTTTGTTACAACTGATAGAACATTATTATTGTAATTATATTATTAACTCTAGTCCAGAGTTTACATTAGGGTTCATTCTCTGTGGTGTACAGTTCTATTCTGGTACCATATATACAACCTAAAATTAATCATTTTAGCCACTTTCAAGTATATAATTCAGTGCTGTTAAATACATCCACAGTGTTATGCTACCATCACCACCATCTACTACCAAATTGTCCTTCCTCATCATCCCAAACAGACACTCTTTATCCATTGAGCAACAACTTCCCCCAGCCCCTGGGAACTCTAATCTACTTGTCTCTATAAATTTGCCTATTCTGGATATTTCCTATAAGTGGAATCATACAATATTTGTCCTCTTGTGTCTGGCGTCTTTCACCCAGCATCATGTTTTCAAGGTCCATCCATGTTGTAGCACGCCTGCCCCTTTCTCCATTTTCAAGCACAGCTGTATATACTGAGACCAGCTAAATAACTGATCTAGTTTGTAGGATGAGGTTAGAGCAAGTGTCTTAACAGTTCTGCACCTCACTTTCCCTTGGCTATAAAGTGGGCATAAGACTCTGGCCTAAACAACACAAGCTGAGACAAGTGTGAAATTATAACGAGGAGAATACCATCCACATCATGCATCTTCCACAAATGCACTAAAGAAAGCCAAACCCTGAGCCTATGTCTCTAAAACAAACCCTCCTAGAGCTTCTCCCTGGGCTGGAGCCTCAGAGGTACCCATTTATGCAGGCTGAGGAATGCCTGAGGCTCTTCTCCTCGGGCTGAGGTCCCAGCCCAGGCATGGTTGCTCCGATCTACAAACACACAACCATGCCCATGGGGTCAGAGCCTCCCTTCCTGCCCGCCAACTGCTCTTCTCCTAAAACATTTCAGGCCATCCGGGTAGCGACTAACTGAGAGATGGTTTCCACAAAGAAGTTAAGAAGGTTTCCATGTAGAAGTTAAGAGTGTCCAAGCTTTCTGGAACCAGAAGTAAATACCCACACCTTGGCCTCCCTCAGAGGCTTCTGCGTCCTCCAGATGCCACTGAGGAAACATCAAGGGACGGGCTGGGAAGGCATGTTAGGAACGGTGGTCGGGAGGACAGGCCCCAAATGCGTGACAGGTGAGGAAAGCCAAGCTTCAGAACGTACCAGTGCATTTTGGGGAAGACTACCAAGGAGAGGACTTCCAGAATCCACACCACCCACATTCCAGGAGGCCAGCCCTCTTCAGAAACAATCTGGCCTGCTCTTCCTTAGGAGAGGAAGAATAAAAACTGTGCTGCTAGGCAGGTTCTAAAGCCAAGGTGTCCCATCCCCCAGATCCTCCAGCTGATTTCGCGAAAAGAACAAATGGAAGCTTTAACCCTTAGCCTTGATTACCTTCATTAACATATTTTAGATGCACAGGGGCAATCAGTTCTTGATGAGCAAGTTTTACCTAATCCATGGAGCTGAGCCAGGCACTCCTATAGAGCAGCAGTTCTCAACCCTGGCTGCGCATTAGAACCATCTGGGGAGTTTTTAAAACCTACTGACACCCTGGCCCCACCCCCAGAGATTCTGGTTTAATTGGTCCAGGGTGAGGCCCAGGCATCAGTACTTCTTCAATGCTCCTAGATAATTCCAATGTGCATGCATGACTCAGGAGAAGCCAGTTCTGCCACCTTGCAGGAGAAAAGGTGGGGGGGATGGAGGCCTCAGCAAAAACAAAGATTCTTTTTCATCATTACCATTACTGTGCATCAGAGTGAAATAACTGACAGAAGAGCAAAAGGGGCCTGAGGCTTGAATTGGGGAAGCCTCCGCTTGAATCCCAACCATGCCACTTCACTAGCTGTGTAATTTTAGGAGAGCCACCTTACCTCCTCACCTGTAAAGGGGAGCAAGACCTATAAGCATCATGTGATAAGAATGTGAAAACACATAGCACGTAGCAGGTGCTCAAAAAAATGTTTGCTGAATCCCAGGAAATCGAGGATGAGGACCAAGAAGGCAAAAGAGGAAGATGAATTGCAGAGGGGTGTCTCTGGGGGCAAGCCATACTCATCGAGTCATCCTCTCTTCAATCGTGTTTTGACACCTACTATGTGCCAGGCACTGTGGATGTCAAGGCATGTGAGACCTGGCCTTGGCTCCCAATGCGCTGACAGTGGAGTAAGAGGCATGCTATCTGTAGCACTGGTGGGGTCTGGGGAGCACAGGGCTGGGTCTTACCTGCAGCTTGAAAGTCAGCAGGGATAGCCAGGAAAGAAAAGGGAGAAGGGCCCCGCAGCAGAAGCTGTAGCACCTGCCTGAAAGGCTGCAAGTTCAAAAGTCTGCAGCCCAAGCCGAGTAGAATGCCTGCCAGGAGAGGTGGCCGGCCAGACTGGGAGGGCAGTACAGGCCAGGCCAGGGAGGCAAGGGAAACTGCAGAGACTTTAAGCAGGGGCGTGACTCTTCAGTAGGGCTGTTAAGGAGGAAAGCGGGGCCGTGTGTGGGGCTGGGTCATCCTAACGCTTGTATGCTGGCGAGGAGGAGTTGGTGTTGGCGAGGGTGGCAAGCAAAGCAAGGCCCGGAAGGACGGTGTGTGGACACCTGGCCCAGTGGCCGTGTGCCCCGGGGCCAGCTCACCCCTTACAGCTCTGCAATTCTACTTTTCCAGAAACGTCCTGGTTGTGGGAGAGCGAGGGGGGGCCAGGGGAAGAAGCGTAAGGAGAGATAAGCACATTGTGTCCTTGGTGGGGTGGTCTCTGGAAACCTACTCAGCCATCTGGTAGGTCATAAATTTTACCCGTCAAGAAAAAAAAAACAAAAAATCTTAAATCCCCGCCCTCCCCACCAGGCCAGGATGCTGCTGGTCTGCTCCTTACCACCCTCCACAAGTAACTTCCTTTGAGGGAAAGGGGAGACCCCAAAGAAGCGTTTGCAGTAAAAGACTGAAATCTCTCCTTTTTTCACTAAATGACACACCCTCTTAAGAGATAGACGACGGAAGGCGATTCTTCTGAACCTAAGAGGGTCTTGGAGGGTGAAACGAGCACTCGATTCGGAGCAGGCTGAGCGGTAGAGTGGAAAGAGGTCAAACTCGGGAATTCTAATTCTGTCATGGATTTACCACGTGACCCTGGCAAGGGCCTGAACTTCTCTGAACTTCAGTTTCTCCTTTCACAAAATGGGATTAAAAGAACTAACCCACGAAACATGCTCAGCCAAGGGTGGGAAGGGCAGGCACCCATTAAGTTTCCCTTCCTCACCAGTGACTTTCACCTCTGTCTGCTCATCTGTGAACAGGGACCAAACCTGCCCTGCTTACCCCACAGACTTCACAGGAAGGAAAAGCACTTGGAAAGACACAACGCACACTGCCCTAATTTAATGACTAATTATTATTGATTCTACTTCCCTTGGATTTCTGGGACACCATGAATCCACCTACCTCCAGCAGTGGTGCTGGGCAACTCTGGTATTGCAAGCGTGTGGACACCCTGGCAAAAAAGATGCTATTTCAAGGCAAAGCAGTGTCTTTATCTGCTTTAACCTAGCCAGCCCCTTACAGATTGTTCCACATTAGCAAGGTCATTCTCTGTAGGAGATAAAGCTGTCTTCTCCTTGGAGGTAATATTTCTCTGCTAGACCAATATCCTAATACGTCCATGCTCTCCTCATGCCAGTAACATATTTCTATAAATCCTCACATAAAAGGAAACATTATTTTCCACAGGGATAAACAGGGGGTACGAGGAAACAACAGTCACAGCAAAAATATCACTAATCAAACAGAACTGGGTCTGCCAGGAACTTTACTAAATGTGCAGCTTTACAGATGTTTTACAGCCGTGTTGTCTATTTAAAACGCTCACACTAGGCCAACCAAACAACGAGAGAGAGAGAGAGAGAGAGAGAGAGAAAAGATACGTTTCCCAACACGTCCAGCGCAGCTAAATGGTCTGGGCTGGCCGTTTATTGAGGCAAAGAGGCAACTGGGGACCCGCAGCTGCCAGCCGCAGTGTGGAGGGCTCATTTTGGAGCTCACTCTGGAGGACCGTCAAATCAGCAGCACACACTAGCAACGGTGTCCGGCTCGGTCTGAAGGGCACTTCTGCCTGGAAGACCAGGTTTTCTAAGGGGCAATCACCCAACACCTGGCAAGTGCTTAATAAAGGCCAGTTCCCTTCCCCCAAGGAAGAAAACTCAGCCAGTTAAACCTCATTTATCCAACAACACTTCTTCTTTCCCTACACAAACATTTGTTGAGTCTCTGCTCTGCACAAGGCACCAGGCTAAGGACTCATGGTATGTCAGCCGTGGGCAGGATGCCTTCCAGAATGGAAGCTTCCTAAGGGCAAGGTGATGGTCAAATCACCCTCCAGAATGAAGTTTCATAAAGTGAAGGAAGTTTTATCTCTTGTTCACTGGGGTATTCCTAGCACCTAGAAGAACGCCTGGTATACAGCAGGCACTCAAAAACTGTGGACTGAATGAATGAGCACATGAATGTTCTCTGCTGACTTATGTCTGTGAATGATTCAAGGTCCCTGGGTACTCTACTTGTCTCCTCTCTCCTTGGGTAATTCCAAACACTCCTTGTTGCTAAGCTGGGCACAGGCACTAATGAGATTAAAGTCTTCGTTCCTAAGAACAGCTGGCCAAATTTCTGTTCAAGGACACTAACAGAAAGCACCACAGTATAAAGGTCCTGTTGGACCGAGTCAGAAAAACCCTTCCCTACTACTTAGAAGCACACACAAACATTGTGCCGTAACTGGTGATTTAGTAGGAGCGCCTTTACATATAAAGGACAACTGACGACTCTAAAGAAACTAGATAAAAGATCAAGAGAAACCACTGGCAATCACAGATTCAATAACAATTTCCATTGTCTGATTAATTCACTCAACATCAAACATTAGTACCTGGTCCCTATCAGGCCCTGGGATCCCCAACTAAAAGAATTCGTTCTCTGCCCTTAAAGTTCTCACAGGGGCCTAACTAATATACATGAACGAGACGGGGAGATTTGATAAACTGTCAGTAGAGTCAAAGAAGAATCCAATGAGGAGACGCCTGACTAGGGTTTTGAAGGATGGGCAGGAGTTTTCAAGAAAAATAAGAGACAGGCAGCCAGAGTCATAAAGGCATGGAATGATCTTGCATGTTTTAGGCACTAAAAGTTGGTCATTGTTAGAAATAAAGTGGAAAAGAGGGTTTGATGGGAGAGAAGGACAGAGACATGGGCAAAGGGTTAGGGTTAGTTCACAAAGATTCTTGTAGAACATAACCAAGGAGACTGGATTTCATCTTGTAGGCAAATGGTAACCAGTCAAAGATTTTAAGCAGGGAAATAGTATGACCAGCTTTGTGTTTTATATAACTCACACTGCAGAAGATGGATTTGAGGGGTTGAAACTAGAGACTATAAGAACAGTCAGGAATTTATCATAATAGTCTGAGATGAAGAGACCCTGAAGGAAAGCAAGGATCTTTTTGCATAACAAAGAGGGAAGAGATTTCCAGAAAGAGTAGGAGACAAAATGATCAGGACTGGGTAACTGGGCAAGATGAGGGAGAGAAAGGAGTCTTGAATTTACTGGTGCCACCAACTGAGATAGGGAATGCAGAAGAAGCGGGTTTGCAGAGGAAAGATAAATGTGTTCAGTTGAGGTATGTTAAATTTACAGAGCTCATAGGACAATTTGCGTATATTTGTTCTGGAACTCAGGGAAAAAATCAGGACAGGTGAACCAAACTGAATTCACCAATGTCTCGGTAGACGTTAAAACCAGGGCAAAGACAGTTTCAGGAGAAATCCCAACATCTTTTGGAGACCCAGGCAACAGCCATAAACCCAGGAAAAGAGCAGAGAAAAGCATTTCACTAACTGGGGACATGGCCCCTTGGTCTATGCCCATTCCCTGATGGTATGTGGCTTCCAAGGCTGGATCATAAAAGCATGCTCACTGGAACACTCACACTTGGAGCCGTGGACCAGTGTCCACCTACCCTGAAGCCGCCATGTGATAAGGAAGCCAAGCCCACAGACAGACCACATGTAGGAGCTCCAGTCCTCGAGTAACTGCAGCCCAGGTGCCAGACATACAAGCAAACAAGCCTTCAAATGACTCCAAGTCACCCTCAGACTTCAAGTCTTCCTAGTGGGTATCCTAGACACAGTGAAGCAGAAGCCAGCAATCCCTGCCATGCTGTGTCCAAATTCCTGACCCACAGAGTTCATAAGCATAAGAAAATGGTTGGGAAGCGGATGTGGCTCAAGTGATAGGGCTCCCTTCTACCATATAGGAGGTCCAGGGTTCAATTTCTGGGGCCTCCTGCGAAGGCGAGCTGGCCTGCACGGAGAGCTGGCACAGCAAGATGACACAACAAAAAGAGACACAGAGGAGAGACAATAAGAGATGCAGCAGACCAGGGAGCTGAGGTGGTGCAAGAGATTGAGTGTCTCTCTCCCACCCCGGAAGGTCCCAGGATCTGTTCCTAGTGCTGCCTAAATAGAAGACAAGCAGACACAGAACACACAGAGAGCAGGCAGTGAGCACAATAAACAAACAAACAAACAAACAAATAAATAAATAAAATAAATTTTCAAAAAATGGTTGCTGTAAAGCAGCTAAATTTGGGGATAATTGTTTACACAGCAATAATAACTGTAACATCAAAGTTAAAGTATTCAAACGGAAGGGAATGGTCAATGGTGTTAAACATCACAAAGCCATTTAGTAAGGTATGGAGAAATCAATTCTCAGTTTCATTGAATCTAGGTCCCAGACACACACTTCCCACGACCCATCTCAGTGCCTGCAAACTGGCAGGTGATAAGCAATTCTCCCAGACAGGCCCATTGGTGTCCCCGGAGTTACTTGGCAGTCTCTGGTCAGTTGTGACTATTCATTTTGGGGAAAACCTCACTGATGACAGCCAGCACTGGAAGATTTACTGATGAACATGATCACTGCCCCAAAGCAGACCACCACGTGCTTGCCGTGGTCAATGATGCTTTTAAAAAGGTAGAAGTCGAAAAGGTCAGCTTTTCCTGAGGAGAATTGGTTTTTATATCTGTCACCAACGTAAATATTAGTGGTTCCAGGCAACTCCCTTAAAACAGGATGAAGAGCAATTTTGTTTTAAGAGCCCTTTCTTGGCCTTGGCCAAACGCCCTCCTCTCTTCCTAGGTGAAATCTGGTTTAATGCCCAGGATACATCTGAAACTAGGATCATCTAGCACAGTAGTTCTCGAAGCCACATCTGTGGCTCCAGACAGCTCACTTCCTGTCCAGCCATCAGGTTTCTGGGTCACCAGACATGCTAGGAAACATTACATTTCTTTGCCTGGTCACAAATCTCACCTCCCACAGGCCTGATCTGGTGGTCTTCCATGTTCCTACTTTTCACAGGCCCTGGCTCTCCCAAACATTCTCAGTACCCAAAGGTGATCAATATCAAAGGAATGTGTTAAAACACGGGGAAGGAGCCACCTGCTGCCCTGCAGAGCACTCAGTCTGTGCAGAGAGAGACCTAAAAACTAAGCAAAAGCCAGTAGTACAATTAACCCAGAGGAGATGCCTGAGCTTATCAAACCTTTTCTTTCTGAAAATCTCATCATGGGAGATTGGGCTTAGTTTGAACTCTCCTTTAGTCAACACAATTTCTCAGTAGCTACTTGGAATAAAACCTTTGGTTAGAGAAATGAGAATTATAAACCGGGACCACTGTCCTCAGGGGACTAATAGCATCATCACAGAGAAGGGCATCTGCAGAGACGTCGCAAATCCTCAGCACAGTGCTCAGGAGCCTTGTTTCCTAGGTTCCAAGAGCCTTTGCAGCCCCATCTTCAGTTCTCTCCAAGCACCGTGCCCCAGCCAAGCTTCCCAGACCCCAGCACACATGTCCATACCTCCAGGCCTTCATTCCAGCTGCCCCTCAGCCCAAACGCCCTGTTGCCGGTTGTTGCCCGTCACAATTCCCCAAGCCTTAGTTCAACTGCTGCCTTCACCAAGCGGCCTTCTTTGACCACCTGATTTAAAAGTGCAACCCCCATCCTATACCCCAGCACTCCTGAGACCTTCACCCGGCTTTATTTCACTCTGTAGTACTAGTACTTAATCATTTCTCCCTCTCACCAGAAGGTAAGCTTCATGAAGTCAGGAATTGTGTCTGTTTTATTCGCAGATATATTCTCAGTACCTGGTCTATAAGAGGCATTCAGTAGATGCTAAATGAATGAATGAGCATTCTAAAGTATTCCCATCCCCCAGGCCAAGTCACCACAAACCACTCCTCTCTCTACCCCTGCCCAGGATGTAAACTGTTTCTGAACAGTGGTACTTTATTCCAGTCTGCTTCATATTATCATAAGCCATTTACCCATTAGGTTTAAGTTCCTTCAGGAAGAGACCATATCTTATTCATCATTGTATCCCCTAAAGCATTGCCGGTGCTTGAATATATAATCTATTGAATTTAACTTACACGTCAAATTGCATGGAAATCAGGCAAAGAGCGCAAAGTTAATATAACTATACACTACGTGACTCCTATCTCATTCAGCAGGGCTGGTGGAGATCTATGCAGAGCACAGTGCTAGGGCCTCTGAAAATGCAAAGACAAGTAAGATACAGATCTGCACTGCCCAATACCATAGTCACCAGCTACATGTGGCTATTTAAATTTAAACTTAGGTTAATTAAAATTAAGTACCATACCAATTCATTTCCTCAGTCATACCAGCCACAATTCAAATGCTCGATGGTCACCTATATCAATCAGCACAGAATGGACATATCCACCCCCCTAGAAAGTTCTGCTGGATAAAACTGACATAAACAGTCCTTGCTCTCGATGTCTAACCCTCCAGTGGGGCACATACAGCAGGTACAGGAGAAACAATATATTAACTAGGTATAAAAGAAGCAGCAAAGGGCTGGGGGGGTGGAAAGGAGAGAGCTGTACCTGCCTGGGGGAAAGCAAAAAAGCAGGAGAGGCTCCAAGGAAGGAGTGGAGATGTCTGACACAGGCCATTAAAAAATTTAAAAGGCTGGGGTTTTTTCCAGGCAAAAGAAAAGGAGGGCATCCCAGGAGCCTGGAGAACGAGGCTCCACAAGCAGAGGGGCTCAGGGCGTGTTCCCTCGAGAAAGCTGCATGAGGACATGTGTGAGATGAGGCATAAGGGCTGCGGGGAGCCAGAACTCCAGGCAGAGGACGGTTCTCGTTGTGAAGCAGGTTTGATGTTGGAAAGAAGTCCTCAGGAGAAGAGAAGCGAGCTGTTCACCTGATTGTCTGCAGCTGACCTTGTGGAGGAAACAGGAGCTAATTCGGGAGAGAAATTCAACTCTGGGAAGAGAGGAACCCAAGAAGTTTGAACCATGGTAAACGTTGGCAGCTGTCTTGCTGTAACACGTGGCAATGGA
>JAQZBX010096726.1:0-11774 GCA_029593785.1 Cabassous unicinctus
CAACCATATTTTATTAAAGCAGGTAAAACAACTCCAAGGGTGGCAAACTATTTTCATCGTGTTAAAACCAGGATTTTATTTAATTAAGTAATTTTTTAATGCTGAAAAGTTTATATTTAAAATTAGCCAGCTGGACTCAGTTTAGATGATCCTAATTTTGTTGCCAACATCCAAAGCATCATAGACAGGAATCCGTCAAACATATTTCTTCTTCTTCCCATCAGACCTGATCAGGGTGTTGACCTTGGCCATGTCATGTCACAGAGCTTCTTCACAGCCTGTTTGATCTGGTGCTTGTTAGCCTTGATATCCACAATGAATCAAGTGTTGTTGTCTTGGAGGACTCATGGAGGACTCAGTAGTCAGAGGAGACTTGATGATGGTACAGTGGTCAAATTTGTTTCTCCTGGGAGTGCCCTTTCTAGGATATTCAGGCTGTCTTCCAAGACACAGTGTCTTGGGCCACCTGAAGGATGAAGTGTGGTGGTTGTTCGCCTCCTCCTCCTCTTTCTTCTTCTACTTCTTCTTTGTTGTCATTTTCTTTTGTGGCTATGGATGCCTTTTGGCACTGCCATCTTGAATTTCAAAACCTTTGCTTTCACTTTGGCTTTGGCTTGGGGAGGGACAGGAGCTTCGTTCTTCATTTTGGCACCATTTTCATGAAAAGTGAATTTATTTTTTAACTTGGAAATTCAGTTAAACAGAATCTCTCATTTCTAAGTGTCTGGCTTAATTAGTATGTTGACTTTTATACCAACTTTATAATATACTAGTTTTACAATTTCAACCATAGTTCAACACCTGGAGTTTAGTAAACTCCTAGAGGCTTAGGCTTAGTAAACTCCCAGAGGAAAGAGCTAGGTACTTAGATTTATTCTTCCTTTGAATTGAACACTGTTACCAAAAGTTCTTTATTCCCAAATATTATAGCAGATGCTTTTGATGACCTGTCCCATATCCACTTATCCACTCTGAGCTCACTGATAGCTGCAGTGGACACTTCCTAAATACCTTGGTAGCATCCCATCACAAGTGCCCCTACCTATGCTTCTCTACCTAACAGATTTCTCCAGTATCAGGAGAGCAAGGAACCCTGAAAGTGCTGGAATTCACACCTCTCAGAGCAATCTGACTGAAGTTGGTAGATTTACTCCAGTTTCCCCAACTTGTGTGACAAATGTATAATATACTTTACAAGATACCTCAAATTCTTAGCAGATATTGAATTCCAGTTTCCAAAGCCTTACTCTCTCATTAACGCATACTTTATTGGCTTTCTCAATTTCTTGTCTCACTTTTACTGCTACCTCATTTGTGCTTCCTGGGATTGCCTCTCAAATAAACTTTATTCACCCTAACACAGATATTTAGCTCTTGACGGAATCAAATTGAAAGGAAATTCATGAAGAGCTTTTGTACATTATAAACGCAATCCACAATGGATCAATGTATACTTTAAAAGAAAAGTCAATGATAACTGGTGTTGCCTGATTTACTACCTGCAGGGATCAAGGGTATAACCCCCTGGATGCAAGGACATTATCTGGAATGAGAAATGAAGGCTATTGTCTTTCCCTATGATTGGCCCTGAGGGATGAGTGCCTTGGCTGGAAGTGTGGTAGACCAGCTAGTCACTCCTAATGCACAATACTTTCCTCAGGTGTGACAGGGCCCATTGTTTTTTCCTCCATCACTAGGGGATGATTCAGGCAAGGAATATCTAGAACTGCAAACTGGAGCCCTATCACTTCCCTTCCTCATCTCTCAGCCACAGTGAACACACTGTTTCCCTTGATTTTTTTTTTTTTTTTTTTTTTTTTGAGGTACCAGGGCCAGGGATTGAACCTGGGACCTTGTATTTGGGAAGCTGGCACTTAACCACTGAGCCACATCAGCTTCCCTGAGTTGATTTTTTTCATTTGTTTGCTTGTTGTTTGCTTTTGTTTCTTTTAGGAGGCACCGGGGACCGAAGCCAGGGCCTCCCACGTGGGAAGCTTGAACCACATCCACTCCCTTGCTATTTAATTGTGTTCTTTTCAAGTAAGTCTCCTCTTGTGGGCTCAGTCAGAAGCAATTTAGCCCAGGCTTTTAGAAGAATCCATGCTGAGAAACCCCCAACCCTCTACAGGCAATTCAGGAGCAAGAAGTTTGCTAAAAGCTGTACAAGGATAGGAAAAATCAAGTCTCTGCACACATCAGTAGACCAAGAAGTGCGTTAAAGAAACCAATTGGTTAATTAAAAAGAACAGGGTGCTAAACATTATAATATGTGGCTCAAATCGTGAATTACACACAGAAAATGTCCTTATTTTCAAGTGCCACATATATTATGGAAAACATGTATGTAATATGGTAGAACAAACATGAGACTGGATGTTTTAAGATCTGGGTTCTATTCCTAGACAAGTCACTTAACTGCCTTAAGCTCCCTTTATAAAATGATGGGATTTTCCTAGATGATCCCTAAGCTCTCTTTCAGTTTTGAAGTGTTAGGACTGCATGTGAGCAGGATTTAAAAATTGAGGAAAGCTAGTGGGAAAATATATATGTGTGGATTTCAAAATGGCCCCCATGTTAGGGAGTGGTTTAACAATAAAACTAAAAATTTGCCACATATTTCACTTAAAACTAAATAAATCATAGTGTATATATCAATACAGGTTTAATAAATATGGTTTCAATTTGGCTGTAGAAAACCAAAGAGTGCAATGAATAGTTTATCTAAGTCAGCTGTTTGCTTAAGAGAGTCTCTTTCTTTCAACCTCTTTCTTCCCTCTCTCTCTTTTTACAATGCATTATGGATTTTAGGAACAAACTTTCAACCAGACTGAGGTTAAAGTCAGTGTTTGCTACTATCTAGTTCTGTGACCTTAGAAAATTATTTCACGTTTCTATTTTTCATTAAAAATAATGTTAATAATAGTATTTACCTTAAAGGGTAGTTGAAAGGATTAAATGGCATTACATATAAAGCTTTGAGAACACAGTAAGAACTTGATATGTGTTAACTGTTAATGTCTATTTATTCCTTTTAGATGGGGTAGGGCAGATCTGGAAAAGATGATAAAAAAATTTGACATGGGAGCAGGTTGAGTGTTATGTATCCATAGGATATCCAGGTAGTAATGTGTGGCAGGTTGTTGGAAATTTCAATTTGTAGCTCAAGGAGAAGTCTAAATTAGAGGTTTATATTTGGAAGGCTACCCACGTAAGCAGAGTTTTCACATCTAGGAATGGCAGAGCTAAGCCATGAAAAAAATTGGGTTGCGTGATGGGAGAAGAGGGTCAAAGAGCAGGACTTTGCTTTAACACCTTCTCTTAAGGGAGGGTTAAGAGAATGGGTCCAGCAGAAGATGCTGAGAAAGACTAGTCAAAGCACTAGAAGAAGAAAAGAGTGGTTTCATAGAAGTCAAAATGCAAAGTTTTAAAAGGGGGTAGTCAACACAGTAAAGTTATATAGAATTGAAACCCCAAAAAGGCTGAAAAACAGTCATTTGTCTTGGACAATTCAAATATTATGAATAACCTTTGAATGAACAGTCTTGAAGGGATAATGGAGGAAGAAACTAAATTTCAGTTGACAGGAATAAATGGGAGCTGAAAAATAAGGGAGGGGGGGAATGTTGATTGCAATTTCAATGTTATCAGGTAAATGGAGCTCATAGCCAGAGCTGAGAACAGGAACACAATAATCCTCATTGGCATATACCAAGAGACCATGTATTTTTAGGATATAACTTTATATTTTGTGCATTTCATTTTGAAGTCTTTAAACCAATGATACGGAATAAAGGTTTCACTGGAAAATAGCTTTAAACTATTGTGATAACGTACAGAATTTCAGGGGATTAACACTAAAATAGCTACTTAGTAAATATCAGAAAGGCTACACTTTTAGCTTGTTGCTAAGAGACCATGCCTACATGATACTCAAACAACTAGCATTTAAGTGGGAAAACTTAATCAGCCCATCGTTTTGTCTGTGTGGTGCCAAATAGCTGCTTTGACTGATTTTCTCACTGAATTGACTCAATGGAGCATTTGTGGTGGCATCATTTAGAGAAGCCCCCCCAGGGGTTTAAAGAGGGCATTGCTTATCTTAATTGAGTAGGCTTTATTCATCCACATAGATAAGATTTTAAAAAAAATCTTATATACGTATACATGCTTAGACACACGTTTTCCGAAGATACTTAGCTGTGAGTAAACCTGACTGAGTGACTTTTTGAAGGTTTTATTCCCCCCTGATACCTAGCATTCCCAGGGTGACAACTTTGTATACTCTATGTGATTGCCTAATTTTATTTAAAACTACTAGGGGAAACTGTGTCAAGTTACTGTTTGTAAAGTTCATTCTATTTGAGATGATATAAAGTGAAAAGAAGGAAAGAAAAGAGGGTGGAATGGGAGAAGCTAGAGTTATGAATAGGGAAAGAAAAATAAAAAGAGACAAGAAAGTTGATAGGAAAAAAATTGCTTCTGCAAATCAGAAAGATGCTAAGGACAACTGAAGAAGTCCTTGCTAATTTCTTATCCTGGATATCTTTTCCAACTATCAAGTCAAGACATTTTGAGGAAGTATTCTGGGATCACAGCTGAAATTCTCAAATCGGGATTAGTTTAAATCTCCAGCTCTCTGACTCATGACCTCCTAAACAGAATATAAAATTTGCTCTCTGAAGAAGGAAGAGGAGTTAATCTAGTGGAATGCTTTAAGCAGCTCCCAAGAAGAAATATTTTATCCACTCTACTTAAATAGGAGAAAGAGCTAAATTTAGTTCCAATAGACCTCTGAATTGTCCAATAAATGCCACTGTGACTGCATTTAAGTAAAATAACCTTACTCCAAAAAAGAAAGGCAAAAGAACACAATCTGAACACCATTATTATAAATGACTAATTCAATTTAGGTCACCATTTTAGATTACTTCAGCAAGGAAGTCATAATGATTATTTAGCATTTGTTATTACAAAATTTTTAGTGCAAAATCTATCCTTTCTCAAAACAGATTTTGAAAAAGTATGTAATGTTGCCGCCTGACTTGACATTGTCGTAGGGAAATTCCGTTGATGAAGAAAACCCATGAATGGAGACAGACTCCAAGTTCACGTTAGTGGGAGTAGGTGCTGATGTACAAAGTGGATTGGCCCCAGTGTTCTCTACCATTACAGAAATTTGGACTACAGGTACACTTGTCTTGAAAAAGGAAGTTCCTCCAACTTCTGTTTACACATAAGAGCCTGGAGGCACAAACTGCATGAGCAAAATTATAATGGAATCCACGTGTGACATTAGTACTCTCCGTTCCCTTCTGTATTCACATATTCCTCCTTCCTCCATCACAGTTAGGTGCTTTTTCTAGATATTGATATTTGAGAGTCTTATCCTTAACCAGGGTCCAATAAAGGTATAGTCTAACTAAATAGCTGCTAAGATTTAGTCCCTGTAGGATAACTGCATTTTCATCAATCAATGTTTTAAAAAGCTCAGTTTATATCTTATGTGTGGGACAGTGGGATTACAAAGGAACTGGACCTGCTCAAAGCATACTTTCTTAGTTGGGTTGGTGAAAGATGACAGAGAGCACCAAAGGTGGTACCTGATTAAGTGCTATTGATAGTATCACTCTCCTATAGCATTGTCCATCCCAAACAATTTAGTAAACGAAAGAGATTATAAACTTCTGTTTAAAATTACTGAATTTGAAGGCAGACTGTTTGGGTTCAAAAATTGGTCTGCACTTACTAACTATATGACCTTGGGCAAGTTTTTTAAACTACCTGTGCTTCAGTTACTGTATATTTAATATGGGGCTATTGTAGTACATTCCTCATGGAGTTTTTGTTAGCATTAAGTTATACTAATATGCAGAGACTATATATATATATATATCAGGAAGTATATACACTTACATAGCTCTTACTTTGCTCCAAGTTTTATTCTAAGCATTAGTATTGCTACTATAAATAGATAATGCTATATCAGGTACAATCTTTTATTTTATTCTAGGGAATACATGGCCATTGGCACTTGCATGCTAAACACAGTATTGGCTCATGAATATATAAGGTATACTGTGGGGTGATGATTGTTTGGAATTGTATGTACTTCAGAAAAATAAGTTATTTAAGTTAATCCATTCCTGTGGGTGTGAACCCATTGTAAGTAGGACCTTTGATGAGACTACTTCAGTTAAAATATGACCCACCTCAGTCAGGATGGGTCTTAATCCTGTTACTGGAATCCTTTATAAGAGAATGAAATTCAGACAAAGAGAGAGAAAGCCATGGAAGCAAGAAGCTGAGATCCACAAAATCAGGAAGAGAAGGGGTAGACTAGCAGATGCCGCTATGTGCCTTGCCATGTGACAGAAGGGCCATGGATTACTGGCAGCCAGTCTTTGGAAAGAGCATTGCTTTGATGATGGCTAGATTTGGACATTTTTTCCAGACTCAAAACCATGAACCAATAAATTCTCACTGTTTAACCAGACACATTTAATGGTCTTTGCTTTGGGCAGACTGGGAAACTAAAACATGTGGGTTATTCATTCATTCAGAAATAAGTATTGAGTATTTACTTTGTTCCAACACTCTTCAAGCTGCTGTTATACAATAGTAAACATTACAAATCCTTCCCCTCACAGAGCTTATATTCTAGTGGGAGAGGTAGATAAATATATGTATAATCTGATAATGTGAAGTAATAATGATCACACTGATCAAAGTTACAGAGAGTGGTGACAGTGCCATTTTACATAGCATTGTCTGGAAAGGTCTCCTTGGGGATTATTTACTAGCAGAGACATGGGTTTGGTGAGGGAGAAATCTGTGTGAATATCTGAGGAATGAACATTCCAAATGGTGGAATGATGAGTGTGAAGGCCCTGAGCCTGGAAGGTGCTTGGTGTGTTTAAGGAATAAGGAGGGAGTCCGTTTGTTTGATGTGGAATGAGTGAGAGGGAGATTGATCTGAAATAAATGCAGCGGGAAAGCCAGGGGCTAGATTATAGAGGAGCTGGTAGCCGAGGATTTTATTCTCAGGGTGTTGGCAAATCATTGAAGGCTTATGAGTAGTGGAGTGACAAGATCTCATCTATATTTTAGAAGCATTGGAGAGCTGAATGTGTGGGGTGGAGGTCAGAGAAGAGCAAAGCGATAGGAAGCTATTGCAGTTCCAGTAAAAGCTGGGATTCGGAAGTAGGAGTGGCCGAGTTGAGAATTGTTAGATTTGGGATGTACAAAGTAGAACTGAGAATTTTCTGGTAGCACTTACGTACAATTTCTGACCACATTAACCATAACCTTCCCTCTATTTCTCTCAGTTAAAAAAGCAAGTAGCAAAAAGAATAAGAATAATGTTTTATAAGGTTAATCTTGAATTTGATCTAATTTGTAAACATATAAATTATTTACAAACAACTGTGTTATTAGTGACAGATTATTTGTGACACATCTACCCATTACCACAATCTGACTCCACAGCTGGGAGTGAGCTCTTTAGCTGCCTATGGTGACTGGCATGCTCAGAGAAAGCTGTCCAGAGGAGGTGAGATACGAATGGGACCTTTAATGGTGGGGTCAGGTTTTGACTCAGAATGGGAGGTTAAAGACATTCCATTAACAGACAAATATTGAAAATGGCAATCTTTCTAGACCCTAAGCCTGATTATATGGAGTGGAATTTGAAAGGCAATAAGCTGATACTTGGGAGGACAAATTCCCAGTTACTTCTCCCAAAAAGTAAATGCTGCACACGTTCTTTTACCTACTCCCTAAAATCTCTAGAACAAGTCTGCAGGTGAAACTATCCTGATAAGAAAAGAGAATTCTAGTGCAGTTTCTACTAGCATGTGTCACTCATCCATGCTCCTTGACAGTTGTTTGGTGGTGGGTGAGCCCTGCCAAGGAATTCTTCAGCATTCTTTTCAGGTTTAGCAGGTAGACATCAATAAAAAGGATTCATCACATCTAATTAACTTTATGGGGTCATTTGAAAGGACTACAGCTGCCTCTTAATCCAGCAACATTAAATGAATTCTCTTCTTCATTGGAGTCCAGATGGCTACAGATGAAAGGCTAGAAACCGCATGTAAAGCCTGAAGCCAGAGTCCCAGAGATGGTCGCAAAAGGGCCTGCCCTAAACCACAAGGCAGGGAAAGTCATTTAGCTCAGGGACACGGGTTAATCAGTAGAAGGGCGTGCAGTTCAGGGGGCATGAGCAGCTCAGGCAGCAGCAGTTGTGTAGAGGTGAGGAAGGACATACATAGCTTTTGTTCTGAAGAGAAGTCAAGACAGCGGGATAGTGACCTGACACTGGGCTCTCTACTTCCTGAACACTTTCACCAGCCCATGCCCTGGCTTATGGATTTTCACTACCAGTGTGTCTCTCTCCAACTCTCCATCTGCTAAAATTTTAGTTGTGCTTCAAAGCTGTATAGTTTGGATTTTCTAAGACTTCTCACAAAAAGTATGAACAAAAGCAACAAAAAACAGTAGGGAAAAGTATAGAGAGACTTACATAATTAAAGTACACAGGTAAGTCCAGCAATGGGGCTTGACTTTAAGTAAAGCTGGACTTTCAGGGTCATTAGCAACAGCGATTTGATAATAGAGCCTAGATGTGGAAGCACAGGCAAACAATAGAAAAGATACTAGTTATATGGAAGAGGAAGGCAGCTTCCTTGGTGAGTCAAAGCCAGAACTGGTCTTGTAGGCCTGATGAGCTTGTCATGGACTATGTGTTTGCCTCTGAACCAAAAGCTATAACCATTCATAACCTACCTTTACATTTTGATGAACTAGAAAAACAAGAGCAAGGTAAATCTGAAATTAGCAGAGGAAAGGAAATTATTAAGATTATAGCAGAGATGAATGACATGGGGAATAAACAAACAATTGAGAGAATAAACAAATCAAAAAGTTGGTTCTTTGAAAAACTCATTAAAATTGACAAACCTCTAGCGAGACAGACAAAGAAAAAAGAGGAAAGATGCCAATAACTAAAATCAGAAAGGAAAATGGTGATATCACTAATGATTTTACAGAAATAAAAAGAAATATTAGAGAGTATATGAACAATTGTATGCCAATAAACTAGATAACCTAGAAGAAATGAAAAAATTCCTAGATATACATCAAGTAGCCATATTGATTCTAGAAGAAAGGGAAAATGTCAACAAACCTATAACAATTACAGAGATTGAATTAATAATCAAAAACTTTTCACCAAAGAAAAGTCTGTACCAGAAGGCATCACTGGTGAATTACACCAAACATTTGAAGACTAGTTAATACCAGTCCTTTTCAAACTCTTCCAAATAATTCAAGAGGAGGGAAACATTTTCTAATTCATTCTGTGAGGCCTGAATTACTCTGATACCAAAGCCTGGTGAAGATGTCATGAAAATTATAAACCAATATTCCTTATGAACATAGTTGTAAAAATCCTTAACAAAATACTAGCAAACTGAATCAAATATTATATTAAAAAGATTGTACACCATGACAAAAAGGGATTTATCCCAGGAATGCACAGGTGGTTCAACACACAAGAATCAATAAATATAATACACAATAGAATGGAGGAGAAAAAACCCAACAGCATGATTATCTCAATAGAATGCAGAAAAAGCATTTGACAAAATCCAGTACTCTTTCTTGATGAAAACACTCAGAAAAGTAAGAATAAAAGGGAACTTTCTCAACATGATAAAGATCATTTCTGAAAAACCCTCAGCTAGCATCATACTCAGTGGTAAAAGACTTAAAGCTCCCCCCACTCCAAGATCAAGAACAAAACAAGGATGCCTGCTTTCATCACTGCTTTTCATTACTATACTAGATGTTCTTGTCAGAGCAATCAGGCAAGAAAATTAAATAAAAGGTGTCCAAATTGGAAAGGAAGAAGTAAAACTATCTCTATTTGCAGATGACCTGATTTTATAGATAGAAAACCCAAAGGAATCCACAAAAAAACTATTAGAGCTAATAAATGAATTCATCAAAGTGGTAGGGTACAAGATCAATTAACAGAAAACATAATTGTGTTCCTGTACATTAGCAATGAACAATCTGAAGAGAAATTAAGAAAAAAATTCCATTAATGATAGTTTCTAAAATAATAAAATATCTAGTAATGAATTTAATTAAGGATGCAAAAGACTTTTATACTGAAAACTACAAATCATTGCTGAAAGAAGTTTAAAAAGACCTAAATAAATTGCAATATATCCCTTGTTCATGGATTGGAAGAGTTAATGTTGTTAAAATGTCAATATTGTCCAAAGCAATATACAAATTCAACGTAATCTCTATTAAAATCCCACCAATCTTTTTTTATGTGTGTGTGGCAGAAATAGAAAAAATGATCCACAAACTTACTTGGGACCCTGATTGGCCAAAACAATCTTGAAAAAGAAGGGCAGGGTTGGAAGACTCACACTTTCTGATTTTAAGTTGTATTACAAAGTGACAGTATGTGAACAGTGTGATTATGGCACAAAGATAGACAAATAGATGAATGAAACAGAATTGAAAGTCCTGACATAGACTTACAAATCAGTGGCCAAATAGTTTTTGACAAGGGTGCTAAGTACATTCAGTGATGTTAGGAAATGGATATCCACATGCAGAACAAGGAAGTTAGACCCATACCTCATACCGTATACAAAAATAAAATCAAAATGGATCAAGGACCTAAATAGTAAGAGCTAAAACTATAAAACTCTTAAAGGATAACATAAGGACAAGGCTTTATAACCTGGGATTTGGCAATGGATTCTTAGATTTGACACCAGAAGCATGAGAAACAAAAGGAAAAATAGATAAATGGGAACTCATCAACATGAAAAACTTTTGTGTATTGAAGAAAATTAGCCAGAAAGTGAAAAGACAACCTGTAGAATGGGAGAAAGTAGTTTCAAACTATATATCAGATAAGGGTATAAAATCCAGAATATATAAAGATCTCCTACAACTCCACAACAAAAAGACAACCCAATTAAAAACTGGCAAGGACTTAAAAAGACATTCCTCCAAAGAAGATATACAAATGGTCAATAAACACATGAAAAGATGCTCAACATCATAAGCCATTAGGCAAATGCAAATTAAAATCACAATGAGATACCACTTCACATCACAAGGATGGCTATTATTAAAAAATAAATAAATGGAAAATAACATATGTTGGAGAGGATGAGGAAAAATAGCAACTCTAGTGTATTGTTGAAGGGAGTATAAAATGGTAACGCCACTGTGGAAAGCAATATGGTGGTTTTTCAAAAGTTAAAGAGTTACCATTTGACCTGGCAATCCCACTTGTAGGTATATACCCAAAGAAAGTGAAAACAGGGCCACAAACAATACTTGTAAACCAATATTGATAGTAGCAGCATTATTCAAAATAGCCAAAAGCTGGAAACAACCCAAAAGTTCACCAGCAAATGAATGGATAAACAAAATGTGGTACATACACATAATGTAATATTATTTGGCCATAAGGAAAAATGAAATTATGAGACAAGCTGCCACACGGAAGAACCTTGAAAACATTATGCTCAGTGAGATAAGCAAGACACATAGGGACAAAACTTGTATGATATCACGTATAAGAGACAGCTAGAAACAGCAAATTTGCAGAGATAGAAAGCAGATTAGAGGTTACCAGGGGGGCGAGTATAGGGGAAGGGGAGAATAGAGAGTATTTGCTTTGCTTGTAAACATGAAAGAAAGAGAGAGAGAGAGAGAGAGAGAGAGAGAGAGAGAGAGAA
>JAQZBX010096727.1:0-11767 GCA_029593785.1 Cabassous unicinctus
CAAAGTTTTTGGTTTACAATGTCTCTGGGACTGAGTCCCCTTCTCAGTGAAAAGAAAAGAAAAGAAGGGAAAGGGAAGGGAAAGGGAAGGGAAAGGGAAAGTATGGGAAAGAGAGAATCATATCAGCCCTACCTCCCTAAGAGACCTGTTATGAGGATAAAATTAATACAAGGCCACAAACTTTGAAAAGTAAAACATCCTATCCACAAGTAAATTGTTTTTATTAAAGTCCAAAAAGCCTGAAGTAGAGTTTTCCCCACTCACACTTACACTGTTCCAGAAGACATGCTCCAACTATCAACTATATCTTTCTCTCTTGCCCAAAGACTAAGATGGCATAACTTATTACTAAGAATTTTCTCCATTCTTTTAAGAAAACTAAGACATAGCAACACTTAAACTTTTAGAGCAGGTTCTCTCCTTGAATCTGTATGATGTGGAAATCTAAAATATTAATCTGACTCAAAATCTGGCAATGTTTTGGTTCACGTCCAAGACCTACACAAAGCATGGTTTTTATTCTTTCAGCAAATATTTACTGAATACCTATCATGTGCCAGGCTTGGAGCAGGGCACTGGAAATTCAAAGATGGTACAGGAGGCATTCAATAAGTATTTGTTGCCATTCATTTAAACCAATATTAAGTAAGTATAAGAGTTGTTGTGAGTTAGAAAAATTCTTCATTGCATACTACTTTAAAAATAAAGTTTTATTATTTTCAAATATGATGGTAGACTGAGCTAACAAAATATTATTTAACAGATATTGACACATAATTAGGGAATTAATTTTTACATATAAATGCTTCTCAAATATTCAAAAATGAATTTTTCAACCACTTTACTCCTGCCATTTTGTGTGTACTATTAACTCTTACTGACTTATAATTTATTGAGTAAAGACAATTTTCAACTGCTTCTATCTGAATAATCAAAATTTCTACACAGGTAGAGAACAAACCCATGAGGTTTTGTTGAGCTTCTATTGGCTCTTCTACATTCTGTTCTTTGATCACACTAACATCTCATTTAGAACTTTCTTCTTACATGTCTTCACAATTAATTCTGAAACTCACTGGGCATATGGCAAGTGTGCAGATGGACAGTGATCCCTATGGAAGGTTTCCACACAGCCAAAAATAAAATATAAACTTCGACAACTCTCACTTAGAGAAACAAAAGAGGATGAGTGACAAATACAAATGAAAATAAAGCTTTTCGGGCTTTTAAAATGTTCAGTAAATCATTATATTAACAGAGATTTGTAAATTATATTTACTAACATGAAAGAAAAAACTGCCCTGGCTGTCATATCATTTTTTTCTTATTAATAAACTTTTGTTTGTTGGAATTCTTTTGAGTGAAAGTAATTGTGCCACAGCAGGCCATTCATGATTTTAACAGAAATTACTTTGCTGGTGGAAACCTCCGTCAGGCTCTTACCCACACATAAACTCCAAATACATTTGCCATTACCGGGAGAAGCGGCTCTGCTACTGGAAGTAGAACAGATATGGTGTTAAGATTTACTTTCTCTTAGATTAAAAAAAAGAGAAAAGATTTCTACTGCCTTAGCAGCTTTTGAAAGCAAGTGAAACAAGTTTTCACTTCCCAAAGCATTCTTTTTATTTAGAACACTATGCAATTCAAATTCAGTTTCCAGAATATAAAATCAGATCATTTAAGAGGAGGTGGAAACAATCCAAGGGGGGGAAAAAAAGACGACTGAAGGAAGCCATGTGTCATTAATTCAGTTATAAATTATTAGCCGAAAGCAGCTCTCAGCATTTGTATTTGATGAACAAAAATTGATTGCTTCAAGGGCATTTCAAACCTTTTGATGTTCCCATCTCTTAGCTCACCACAAATCTGAATCCTTAACAGAATGATTATAGCATTATAGTAATCCTGAGAGCCAATACTAAAGGATTTGCAAGAGCAACGGAGATCAATAGTTTGAAAAAAGAATGTCTTTTTGAATTGACGGCGCTGTCTCGCCTGATCGTGAACCTGAACAAAATAAGTGGAGTCTAAGTACACATGCAATAGCGCGGGCCGAGCTGAGCTGCTGTGATGAGCCAGTTCTCGGCCCGCTTGAATAGGCCTGAGCGCCGAATATTTCTAAAGGATTAAACCCAAACTAATAGCAACCCAAAGATATTTTGCAAACAATCAGCCTTCCCCCAAAGTAGTTAAGATAATACATTATGGGTTTGGTCTAGTATTCAAAAGACTGGGTTCAGCTACAGGTTCAACATTTGCTTTTGCATAGAGTTTGAGATTATGGGAAATTGGATTAGCGTTAACGTTGTCTTAATGGCCACCTCCTTTGAAATCAAGAATCCCTACAGTATTTCAGGATGGACTGGAGAGAACCACATCTTTAACACATAACATATTTAGAAAACCCAACGGGCCTGAAATTGTTTAAAGACACAATTGCCCACATCTATAGGATTTCCAAGTTGTAACATCATTTGATACCTGAAAAGACAGAGAAAGGCAGCTGACTGTTAAAGGCTCCTTGAACAATTCGAGGATTAGCATAAAATTATACATAAAGGAGGGTAAGTACTGCAGCGGCACTTGCTCACCACAGTAGGGGCATTGTTAGGAAACGCCAACGGACTCCGTGAAAGTGTGAAGGCATCTTAACATTGTCTGAGGGCCTGCATGTTTTAACATTGATGTATATATTTTCCACTTCTTTGTTTCCTCAACAAGAGGCCAGCTTAGTCCACTGGAAAGGGGCGTTAGGAGACTTCAGATGGCACACATCTGGAGAACATCCCATGGAAAATTGTGAATGGCTAAGTAATCTCTTTCAGTACCAAGACAAGGAGTGGTAATTTATGGCTTAACAGACTACAAAACCTGCCATTAATTCTAACATACAAACTTTAAACCAAATGATGTGGAAGAGTAAAATAAGCAACAGCAATTAACAGAAGGAAAACAGTCATTCTAAATGACACAAGTTTCGCACTGTCTTTGAAAGACGAAAAATAAAAAATAAAAAAACACTCTCCAACAGAGCCACTACATGGGCTATAGCCTCGCTGGCCATGACACTGCTGTGATGGGGCTGAGCCTCACATTTCTGGCACCTAAAAGAGTGGCTCAAATTAAATGCATGTTCAAGTCACAATTCCTGAGAGTTGCACTGGAGCAGACTCAAATGTTTTACTTGGAGGTTATGCATGATAACATGTGATCCTTAAAGTTAACCTTTTTCTCAAGCTGTTTAAAATGTTTTGTAGCTGTTCTTGTCCAAATGAATCAAAAGAAGGATAAGCAGGAACTGGCATAAATAATAGCTGCCTTAAAAGGGGGCAGCAAAATTGATAGCTCTACAAATGGCAGCCACCTGTACCAGGAAAACTCAAAGAAAAAGAATTAAGTATTTGAAGAGAAAGAATAATTGGAGATGTGACAGCAAAGAATAGAAATCACTCCCCAGAAGGTGTTTTAAAAGCTCTTCTCTCTCCTACTTAATCACTGCTCCCTTAAATCCATAAATTAAAATGCAATGTATATGTTAAATGCATTATGAGTATGATTACTCATGCAATCTAAAGCATCTTAACTTTGCCCAGCTTGTTTTCATACTCCCAGACTCAATTCCATTAATGATATAAGAATAGCAAAATCCTACAGCAAACTGTTCTGCATCACATTCTCTTACGATTTTATTGAATTATCATATTGATGGCTTGTTACCTAAGGCCCTCTTATTGCTGCATAAACAAAATCTGGATTTCTCTAACAAAGATTTTTCTTTCCTTTTGCAAAGGTATAATGGATAGTTCACTAAATGTGAAAGGAATCTGAAAAAAAATAGTAAAGCACTTGCTGGCAATTTATCCTCCAAAATTAAAATGGTGCCGCTTGAGGTAGCCGATTCAGTAATAGTTTTTTGCATTAAAATAAACGCTTTAAAGGAGACTATTACTGAAAAAAGAAATGCAGAGTTTCCTAACTAATTTTTGAGGGGATGAAAGACATTTAACTCTCAGTATATTAATAATTCAATTCAACCGATATTATTGGCACCAACTTTGAGCCTGGCTCTGTGAGAGATAGATGCAAAGGTGAATAAGACATTTCAAGGAGCTTGCAGTCTAGCGGGGGTAATTAATGTGCCCTGAACTGTGCCATTAGTATTATCATTTCATTATTGCCAATCCCACCCAAAAGCTGGGACTGACAGAAAATACCTGTAATTCCAAAGGGGTTTGGGCATCATTTATATATCAAAGAGCATATATAGTCACGAGAAAGCAGGCCTAAGGCAGGTGTCCTGACAGCCTTAGCTCAAGAGGCAGGTAACTGCCAGGGGCCCACCCTGAGGACCTGAGGGCCCATTTCCAAAGAACCAGAGTTAGAATCTGTATTAAGGAGACTTCAAAAGAGTCCACTGCAGCCCATTGTGACTGTGGGTCTAGCAGTTTATGTCTTAAGGAAATAGACAGGCCTTAGAGTCACCAGGGTGTAGGAAGATTGGCAAATGCCATTACTGACATCGATAATGGATGGGCCTAAGACAAAATATAACAGTAAGAGCAAAATTGTAATTGTTTGCAGGATATAATAATCTCATATCAGAGAAGGAAATGCAATGAGAGACTTTTTCCCTTCCCCTCTGATGGCATGAACTAACTTTTCAATGAGGAAAATGCTTTTAAGAGTTATCTTTCAGATATGGTCCTACTTATATATTAATTATATATATAATTATGTATAGTTATATATATTATAATTATATATTAATAATTGCTAACATCCTCTGAGACACTATTCTAAGCCTTTGAGGTACAGTAACTCATTAATAATCTCAACAACCCTAGACTAGGTACCAGTTTTATTCCCACTTTGCAAATGATGCAACCAAGACTTGGAGATGTTTTATGAATTTTTCAAGGTCACACAGGTAGAAAATAGCACAGCAGAGCCAGGCTTTGAACTAAAGCAGCCTAGACCCAGAGCCTGACGCTTCACCACGGGTAATCAGTGTACTCCAGAGTCCAGGAGAGAGTTAAATGGAGGCTATAAATGGAGGCTACAGGGAGCTGCATAAGGACAGATGACTGAGCCCCTCCTCAACGTAGAGATAACGTACCTTCCTCGGGACATAAAATAAATACATTCAAACTTAAAAATGCAATTTAAATCACTACATTAACAAAGGCCGTGAAACATAGAAAATTCACAAGCACCACAAGACTGAAAACGATTGCCTCCAACGGCAGTCAAGCACACATCCTGTACACCATATGTAGAGAGACACTCAGCCCACAGGTCCTGGGAATTAAATTCTTTTCTTGTTTCATAAGAATTGGGGAAGAATTAAAAGTGTTTGTGTTGGAAGTAAAAAGCTTTCCAACCAGGTTTTGTTAACTGGAGCTAAAGGACAGTTAATTTTAAAATATGTGCACTTAAAAACAACGTTTGATCTGCCAACAAGTAAACCAGGAATTTTCAGTAAAATGGAAAAAGTTTTAAAGTCTGGAAGTGATATAAAATTGTCATGAAAAATAAAATGTTTCAGTTGTGTGATAGCAGCTTGGTGCCAGGTCTGACAGACACTGTAGGATTCAGAGATTTCCCAAAACAGGGGCATATGGTAGAGAATTATGTATACCAGTCAGGTCTGGTACTGTACCAGGCTTTTAGTGCTCAGGGAGTAGTAGACATTTGAGTATTGGCTTTCATCTAGCTTTAGTTCAGGGGTTCTTAACAAGGGGTCCGTGAGCTTGAACTGAAATTCAAAAAACCATTATTCTTGTAGGGATGTGTTGGTGCGGGTGTGATATATTTATTAAATAATACACAGTATAGTGTGGACTTACTAAGGGGTCTGTGGTTTTCAACTGACTGGCAAAGGGGCCCATGGAACAAAAAAGATTAAGAGCCCCTGCTTTAGCTAGAAGGGAGAAAAGTTCAAGCAGTCCCGAAGCAGTACCAGCGAAGTCCTCCATGCTTTCAAAGTCATTGCTGCCATCTCTGGACACACTTTTTGGAAACTTGGGGTGCTCTCTCCTGGATAGCCTCAGGCTGCTCTCAAACGGCACCACACACTGTCCATTAATACGATGATATTCGAAGAGGTGAGGCTACTCATGACAATACAGTCCTGTTCATAGAACTACAGAGGCAGCAAAAGTCTCAAACGCTGGGACGGAAAAACAAGAGTTCCGATGTTAGGAGAAACTAGAGCTGCAAACAAATTCCAGGGGAAACCTGTAACGCTGAATAGAAGCATCACGTGGGAGCAATAACCTGAATATGATTATCACAGGGCTTCTTAAAGGAAGAAAATGCACAGTGGGAAGCCCTAAAATGTCCTTGTCTCCTCTGGCCCTCAGCAAATAAGCCTCAACATCATCCCGAGAGACCACAGCTAAGTACCCTGAAACTCCACTCCAAGATGAGAAGGGACATGAGTTAGAGAAGCTTAGGGCTCCTTGAGTATAAACTATTTGCAGCCTTATCAGAAATGAAAAGTCCTGCTTAATTAAATGCTCTGGTTATCATATATTCTGTAACTGGATTATCAACTCTCAAAGAGAAGACTGCAGAAAGCTACACTCACTGCCTTAAAGGGAATAAACTTTTTGTTTTCCTTTCATGGTGTGAGAAGCCATTGAAGATCTCTTTCTGCTTCAGGTGCAACATTGTTTAACACCATTTATCATGGAGCCGAAGATATGTGAAAGTGCTAGTTAACACAATTCCTTTTGACCGTCTGCCAGATTAAAAACCACCTTTTACTGTTTGCAATATGTGGTCTATATATCAATTAATATATTACAACTGAAGTCAAAACCACAGCTAATATTGACATTGCCACATTATTAGGCTAAGGGCCATTACATGCTCAGGAACTCCATGTTTCTGTCTTGCATAGATAACATTCATGTTAACTAGCTCCACATTGCCCTCCCTCTCTCACCCTCCCCTTCTCTCTCTCCCTCTTCTTGAGTAACCCTTTGATAACTTTCCTATTTTAGCCCCTTATAACTTGGCCTGCTTTCCTAATTATGCCTTTCTAAAGTCCCTATGGGTTGTGACATATATTCTCCAAAGCAGAATGTAACAATCAGTCCAGAAAGAATCATTTGATAGAATTTGATAGAACTACTACTGCAAAGCCCTGGGGGCAGGGGTGGGGTATGATTTAACACTTTGAAGAAAAAGCATCCTTCTCTACAAGCAGAAAGCTTATAATCCGTTAGCATTCCAAACAGGCTGTTCAAAGCTTCCAAATGGCAAGGCTGAGCCAGTCCTTCCCCTCTCCCCATGATGCACACACATCCCAGGGGTGCCTCCATCCTGGAGCCTCCACGCATGCGGCTGGCACAGCATCTGGGATTTTATCACCACTGCAGAGAGTGGGTCTGGATGGACCCACTGCTGGTTACTCCAAATTTATCTCGTGACTGGATGGCTTGATATGCATTAACTCACATGGTATTCTTTGTAGTTGACTTTCACAGATATTTGCTCTTTCGACACATTTGTATTACAAAGAGAAACATATGGCCCCCAAAAAACTTTCTATATGTATAGGTTCCAGAGTTTTCAGATCTTTTTGTTTCTAATTTAGCCTTAAAAAAAAAAAAAAACACTTTTTTTACACTTTAAAGGTGGTTTGTCTACAAGAACCACATACAGTCACACTTAAAATTCCTTAAAGTCAATGGAGTTTGAGTGTGTATAATCTATTTAGCAGATAAATAATGAGCTTCAGGAGGCTTAACAAACAAGAAATTCAAAGAATGGATTCCCATGGAATAAAAATGTAAAGTGTTACACAGACCCCTCATCCCCCTCATCTGGCATATCTCCTAACTCTCCCACACCATACAGACCATCTCAGCCATCTCTACTAGGAGCCTTGGCATTTCAAAAGTCATTCTTCCTCGACAACTGGAGCACAGAGCATAAAGTAGAAGACGTGGAACTAACAGGAATAGAAGTAATTATGCCAAATCAAAAACAGAAAAGTGGGAGACCTGTTGTAATATGTCTGAGTTAAGGCATCCTAGCCCAGCTGGGAAAGAAAACTATAAAGATGATGCCCATCTATATATGTTATTGTAAGTATGGAAATAAGTAACCAATGACCTAAGGTCTGAAGTTTTCAGCTATGAAAATTATAGTTACTTATAAACACTAATCACCAGATTTTTATGACAATTAGACAGTAAATTAGTTGAAGTTCACTTTACCTCATGATTTGCTTTTATAGTGGAAAAATAATAATAACCTGCTATATTTCTTGGACAAATATCAAAGTAAAATGGTTAAGTACATGAATTCCAAGATCACTCTGTCCAGCATTCAATCCCGGCTCTATCACTTACTAGCCTGTGACGTTGGTCAAGTAACTTAACTTTTCTCTAAGTTCCAGCCCTGGGCATTTAACTAATATTCAATAAATGTTAGCTACTCTTCCTATCTTGAGTCATTTTTAGATTAGAAAAGAAGCATTTGGACAGTTTTAGTTTAAGTAATTAATGTAAGTGGTGTAACCAAGAAGTCAAAAATTTCAGTAAGTTTAACACATGAAGTTTGTTTCTTGTTAAGTTTAACACATGAAGTTTGTTTCTTGTTTGTGTCCAAGGACAGGGCACAGAGGTAGTTCTGCTCCCCAGGCTCCTCCTACTCAGCAGCTTCTCCCTCAGCCTTGATCCCACCACTGGATCCTCTGCCTCCAGCCTGCAGAAGGGGAGCTCAGCAGAGTGCAAGAGATTTAGGGACTGAGACTAGAAATGACCTGCATCACTTACACCATATTTTATTGCCCAGGATTTAATCAAATGGCCTCACCTGGATGCAAAAGGGGATAGAAAATGTGCTCTAGAGGCAGACTCAAGAGGGAGAGGAGCATTTGGATACATTGAGCATTAAAGGTTCTGCGGCAACAAGGCACCCTCATTTTTACTAGCCTCCCTTGACACAAAGGCCATTAGTTGGCATGTTACTTGAGATTAAAGATGAAGAGAAAATTCAGTGTCTTTACGATCTATCAAAGCAGTGGTATGTACATGATATAACATTCTGTGAGCACGAAATGAAAGGGTTTATGTAAAGAGCCTGGCATACAGTAGGTTCTCAATCATCGTTAGCTATTTTTATTAATTATTGTATATAAGTTTATAAATTTTAGCCACATTAAATGCAAAATACCCTGTGTAGGACTGTAAAATATCCTTTCCACAGACCTTTCAAAACCTGTGTATGTATTTTATACTCTCCCCTCTATTTGACTCAAGACTAAAGCAGAATATCCTTTGCAATAAGAAGATAAAACCAAAGTCCCAAAGCAACATTAAGTTCTATATTTTCTAATAATTCTGCTTCTTATTTCTCCAGGATCTCAACTCAGCTTTTCTTTGTTATTTTTCTGAAAGTCCTGAGAATAGAAAAGAGTAATGGTGTGGGGATATTATACGTAACCTGGTAACACTATTGTGTTACCAATCAAGAACATGAGCTTTCTCACAATTTATCTATCTCATAGCTCTCATATAAAAAATGATTCTAGGATTCCACATATTTTGCAGATGGTCCTGAGAACCAATTAAATTGAAAGTATCTTTTTAAAGAGTAATAAGCTTTATACCAACCCACCATCCCAAACTGAAGATTTGTTAGAATAGGAGGAAATATGATTGTGATTCAAATCTAAATGTGGCTTGTCTCTGTCAAACCATTGAAATACACTAAAAAATCATTTCTTCCAGGGTGCTACCCTGTGAAAATTAACTAGGAATGTGTTAGGAATTATGCTTCTTTAATGGAAGCTATAGTTATCAATGTGAAAAAGATGTCTCCCACAAAAGAGCAAAAATTTCTCTTGGTAGAAATTTTTCACTTTTTAAAATTTCTTCTGGGAGTATTTGAATTGCTTTCCAAAAGATGAATAAATTACCTATATAATGTTGACAAAATGGAGTCATGAAATAAAATTGGATGATGCATCCTAATATCTTAAGGTAAGAAAAACACATTCTGAGCACTTACAATGTACCAGGTGGTGTTCCAGACCGTTTGAGTTAAGTTCTATTATTATCCCCATTTTACGGATGAGGAAATGGAGACCTGGAGAAGGTATGTAACTTGCCTAAGGTCATGGTGCAGTTTATTGCAAAACTGGAATCTGAATATAGGGAACCTGGCTCCAGGGTCCAAGTACTTAACCACTACCAGTCCTTAACAACTTGGAGGTGGAAAAACATCTGAAACTAATACCCAAAGCAATGTGTTAAATATTTTTCATGCTGTTTCTGTACAGAAAAATAACCACTTGGTATTCTAAGCCAATTGTTGATCCCTAAGCCTAAACACAGGAATTCTTTCCAAGAAGGACCTTTGACGTTTACACATACTGTCCTCTGGCTCTTAGCTTCTATCAGGTGGCTGAAGACATGGTTACCCAAACATGAGTTAAATGGCATAACATAGAAAACATAGCAGATGGCTTTTATCCCATAGTCCCTACATAGTATCTGTAAGCTTTGTTTCTCAACAAAGCTTCCCATTAAAAGATGACACTAAGGTGTAACTCCAGGAGGCTAATAGTTTGGCCTCCAGGGTCAAATAGACAGATTTGAAGCCTGACTCTTCCTCCTACTTTGTGTGACCAGTTACTGTAACTCTCAGAATCCATTTTCTCATATTGGTCATAAAAGTGCCTACCTATAAAGTTTTCCAAGCCAACAGTCTTCCAATCCCTGTGAGGGGAAGTACAAAAGGGATGAGACCTGACTCAGTGGATAACAAAGATACCCACGCTTCACTCCCAAGATTCCTGTCCCCTGGTTATTTAATCAAATGCTAGTCTACATACTGCTGTGAAAGTCTCCTGTAGATGTAATTAAAATCCCAAGTCAATTGACCTTAATATACAGAGATTTTTCTGGGTGGGCCTGACACAATCCGGTAAGCCCTTTTTAAAGCAGACACTCTGACTGGTGGAAGAAGAGGAAGTCAGAGATGTGAAACATGAGAGGGATTTGATGTGCATTGCTGGCTTGAAGATGGAGGCGGCCATATGCCAAGGAATGTGGGCAGCCTTTTGGAGAAGAGAGAGGTTCCCAGCTGACAACCAGCACTAAGAAACAGGAACCTCAGTCCTACAACTGCAAGGAACTGAATTTGACCAACAGCCTGAATGAGTTTAGAAACAGATTCTTCCAAAGAGCTTCCAGATGAGAGCCCAGCCTGGCCAAACTTTGATTCCAGTTTTGTGAGACCCTGAGGAGAGAACCCAGTTGAGCCAGTCTGGACTTCTGACCTACAGAAATGTGAGGGACTACATGGGTATTTTTTTAAGCTGCCACATTTTGGTCATTTGTTGTACAGCAATAGTTAACAAATACACATACCAACTCTTTACTACTACTTGCAAAAATCTCTAAAATCAGCTACTCTTAATTTCCTCTTAATTTCAACAACTGCTGAAAAAAATATGTCTTGATTTGAAGCTTTCGTGACAATAAAGAGGCCTACAGGGAAGCGGGTGTGGCTCAATGGATAGAGCTCCCGTTTACCATATGGGAGGCCCCGGGTTCGCTTCCCGGGGCCTCCTTGTGA
This sequence comes from Cabassous unicinctus, assembly GCA_029593785.1. Classification (NCBI taxonomy): domain Eukaryota; kingdom Metazoa; phylum Chordata; class Mammalia; order Cingulata; family Chlamyphoridae; genus Cabassous; species Cabassous unicinctus. The sequence goes on from JAQZBX010096727.1 coordinate 11,602, forward strand.
GGGCAGGCCGGCCGGCCCGCGCGGCGCGGTGGGCTGATGCAGCAGGACCTCACAGCAAGGGGGAGATAAGCAGACACGGAAGAAACACACAGCGAATGGACACAGTAAAAAAACACAAGCAGCAAGGAGGGGATAAATAAATAAATAAATAAATCTTTAAAAAAAA
>JAQZBX010096728.1:0-11767 GCA_029593785.1 Cabassous unicinctus
AAAAAAAAAAAAAAAAAAAGTAATAATGGCATTTCATGGACATCAATAAAAGTAAATAAAAATCAAAATTAAAACATCAGTGAAAATGTAATGATTTTTTAAATGAGAAATTTCTGATATTTACTTGCTGGACATTATGACGCAGACATTCTCTATGCGGATCATTTTAATGCATTGCTATTTATCTTTTTTATTAATAGACAAGGAATTAGCACTCTCACTCATAATGCTATTTCCACATTTTAAAATTGTGAAGTAAATGTTTCCTAAAGATCCCTGAGGTAAAAAGGAATAGGAGAGAAGCCCTGAACTCTCTCTGTGGTCATAGAGATTCATTTGACCTCCAAGGTGCATTTTGAAGGAGAAGATCTGCAGAAAATTTAGCATAATTAAACTTGAGAATTTCTACAGACAGGAAAAAGATGTAATCTGAAGAGATGGAAGATAGGTAGAAGAATTTAATGATCAAGTGCTAATGCATGATTCTGGTCAAACAAATATTTAAAAATATTTTTTAAAAAAACATATGTGTATCTGAGGTAATTTAGTAAGATGTACCCTAGGTCATTTGTATTCATCTTAACCACTGAGTAATGTTTCTATAGTTAATAAATGATGAGCTTAACACAATTTCTCTACTTTAGAAACTGAGTTAGAAGAAACCACATATAACAGGATATTATAGAAAACTGTTTGCACAAGATATTTTGCAATACACTAGAAATTCACTTGGATAAACAAAGTAAGCAAGTCAACAATTTTATTACAATATATTATAATGGTCACTAAAATTGAAAAATATATTGGTAAAGAAAAGGGATATTATATAAAGAAAATATTAATAAAATACCACTTTAAACATGTGTATTTATAATTCCTTAATTCTAGTTTTCCAACAAATGAAAATTAAATAGTATTAAAAATTATACTTCAACATAACAAGTTTTAGCATTAAAATATAATATTGATCAATCTTCAATCTTGAGTACTTTGGGATGGTGTTGCACAGTCTGTTTCTGATTGTGAGGGGGATTAAATCCCATAGGGAAGATGGGTGCAATTGTTTTGCTTGAAGTTGTAGATACTCTCTGTTTTTGGAGATGGCCTTTGACCATCATCATCCTTATGTTAGTTGTCCTAGATGAGTTCAATGAACTCAAGAGTAGATATTGCAACTCTGCTGAGATTCAGGGCTCATTTGCCCTATGAACAGACCAAAGATGTAAGTCTCTGGGACATATATTTAATTGGTATTGTGCTAATTACAGGTTCCAATACAAGAGGCAGAAGAGCCATGTGTAGGAAAATGATAACTTAGTCTAACTCTGTTTTGGGGGAATGCAAATATGGACTAAAGTAGATTTATTATAATTCTAACAATGGAAGAATTTGTATCATTGATGTAAAGGCAGTGGCCTCCAGAGGTTCTGAGGGAAGGGAGAGGGAATTGTTGTAACATGGCACATTTTTGGAACACTGGAATTGCCCTGCATAACATTGCAGTGATGGGTACAGGACATTATACATTTTGTTAAAACCTATAAAATTGTGCAGTGCAAGTGTAAACTATGAAGGAAACTATGGATTATGTTTAGTAGCAATGCTTCAATATTTGTTCAACTGTAACAAATATATCACATTAATGAAAGATGTTAATGCAGGAAATTGTGTGTGAGAGAGTGAGGGAGGTATATATGAATTCCTTATATTTTTGATATAACATTTATGTAAATTAAGGAATATTTAATTTAAAGAAAAATATAATATTGGAATAAAGTTTCTTTATGCTTTGAACTGCTTTAAGACAAACACAATTAAATACATTATAGTTAGCATAATTATTTATGAGTGAGATTTCTGCAATCTAGAAAAACATATATGGAAGAGACTTGGCCATAATGTGAGCCCTTCACTAAATATTGGAACTCATGCTAGATGGTGAAATATGCTTTGAGTTGGTGCATTGTCAGATGGAAAGCTTTTCTTAGATTCTGTGTGCAGGTGGGAAAGTTAACTAGAGTGAAACAATGGAACTCTAGATACACACTCCCTCCCATCTGCATTAAATATAATTTTTGGATATGTCACAAAGGAGGAAAGAAATAATTCATCTATATTTCTTTTAAAGCATCTAAAATTTTAAAATGGTGATGAATAATCTTTTGTCTCATTTGGAACAAAATCTCAGAAGATCCTCAGAACTGTTCATTAACTTTATTACAGAGACTTTTTCTAGTTCATATTGTCATACATGGGGAGATAGATGTCATCATCATTCCCTGGTACATGAAGAGATTCAGTAACAGCTGTATAGTGATGAACAAAAAACCTCCAGTCCATATAGAAACATTCTCACAGGACATGCTTGCTTCAATATTTGACATTGTAGAAAATAAGAAAATAAGCACTAGGTGTGTTCAGGCTTAGATTAAAGTTATATTTTAAGAAATAATGTAATGGTTGAAATGGTTGAATTCAATGGTTGAATTCAATGGCTGAAAGGTTGTTCAACATTAAATCTCCTAGGAAATATTTTTATTTTCTTAGTTTCTATTATTTAGTGAATATTGAAGTTACTCTATCTCAACAGAGTTGGGGTAGAAAATGAAAAAATAAATTTGTGCTTTTATTGATGTTAAAAACTGCCTTGTTTGATTTCCTGTGTCATGATTTCCAGGTTAAAAGTTTTACCTTAATGCCAATGTTTGCTTATTAATTTTTGGTATTGTGGATTGAATTCATTTTGCTCTTTAGTGTTATCTTATAATTTTATAATTTTCCTTCCAGAGACTGCAGCATATAAGTACACACGAGCAATTTCACCATCTTCACAGAATTCTTTCTCATGGATATCTCAATTTCACAGGAGATTCAAGTTGTGCAGTGTATGCTGTTCTTAGTGATTTATCTGGAAGCATTGACTGGGAATCTTCTAACTATTAGTGTTATTGTGACTGACCCACATCTACACTCTCCAAAGTACTTCTTTATAGGAAATTTATCCCTGATAGATCTTTGCTACATTTCAATTACTGTTCCAAAATTCATTGTGAATTCTCTGATAGGCAGTTCATTAATTTCTCTAACAGTATGTGCTCCTCAGATTTTCCTATTTATCTTCTTTGGATGCACAGTGATGTTCCTCCTTGTGGTGATGTCCTATGATTGCTATGTAGGCATTTGTTACCTTCTGCACTATGGGCTCACTGTAACCCCATGTCTGGTGGCTCATGAACAAGTGGAGTGGTCTATTCTTTTATTCACACAGGCACCATGTTCAGGCTTCCCTTCATAGAGTCAAATATGATCGATCAATATTTCTGTGATAGTCCTCAAATTTTGAGGATCTCATATTCAGATGTTCAGTTTTCTGTTTGTTATCATAGCTATAAGTGTAGGCCTGGGCTTGTTATGTTCTTCCTTACTGTTTATGTCATATAGTAATATATTTTCAATGGTTTTTAGTATGCAATCTGTGGAAGCCCATAACAAAGCCTTATCCACATGCACTCCACAGTTGGCAGTTGTACTTATATTTACAATTTCTGGATTTATTGCTGTCTTAGATCCCATTGCAAATAAAGCATCTCTCAAGAATCTGCTCATAGGCATGTTCTACACCATAGTGTCCCCATGTATAAACACCCACCCCTCCATAGTCTCCAGAACTGAGAAATTAACACTGCTTCACTGTTTAAGACAAAAATTTTCCAGATATTTTGAGTTTCAGTTTCAATTCTATATACTTTTTATGTTGACAATGTTCTTTAAATTAATTTTTAAAATAATATATATTTTTATTTTTAAAAGATACTTAGGTTTCTTTAATATTACACAAAAAAGATAGGGCTTTCCATATGCCCCATTCCCCACACCTTCCTCAACCTTCAACATAAGCATCATTCAACATAAGCATCATTCAATGCAACTGATAGACACATCCTGGGGCTTTGCCATTAAGCATGGACAATAGTTCACATTTTAGTCTACACTCTCTCCCACACAGTTCTGCATGTTATGTGATGTTATATAATGTCCTATATCTGTGATTGTAATGTCATTAAGAACGATTCCCAAGTCCCAAAATTGCCCCCGTATTACAACTCTTTCTCCCTTTCACTGCCCCCAGAGCCTCCAGTGGCCACTGGCTCCACATCAATGTTGTACTTTCTTCCATTGCTAGAATCACAATATGTCTATAGTAGAATGCCAGTAAGTCCACCCTAGTCCATAGTTCTTTCCCCAATCCTGAGGATTCTAGGATCATGATGTCCAGTCCACCTCTAATTGAGAAAGGGTTTCTATCCCATGGGGAAAATGGATGGGACTATCTTGCTTGCAGTTGCAGACTCTCTCTGTTCCTTGGGATGGACTTTGCCCATCATCATCTCCTTGATATTTGTCCTGGGTGAGTCCAATGAGCTGCAAAGTAGGTGTTGCAACTCCACTAAGGTTCCAGGCCCAGGTGGCATATGGACAGCCCAAAGACACCAGTCTCTTGGACATACACCTTAAAACTCCAGCACCAAGTATAGGTTTCAATAGAAGGGACAGATGAGCCTTGTGCAAGGAAGACATAATTGAGACCAACTCTGTCACATTCAGGAGTACAAACTCCAAAGTAAGGCCCACTGGCAAGGCACCAAACTCTGCAGGTATCTACTCTGACCATAGGACCTAGGTGTCTCCAGAGCCCTCAGAACCCCCACTATTTGTTTTAGTATCCACTTTGGCATTCTATGAGATCCTGTTGAGATGTGCATATGCCTTATCTCTAGGATGTCCTCCTGACTCACTTTGAAGTCCCTTAGCCATATAAACTCATTTGTCTTTACATTTACCCCTTTTACTTGGGGTCTTTTTCTCATTGCATTGCTTCTTGGTGCTTGGTTGTAATCCCTCAGTGCCAGGGAGGCTCATTACTGGGAGTCATGTCCCATGCATATAAATGCATTTATGTGCTGAGTTTACTTAGAGAGAGGCAATATTTGAGCAATAAAGAGGTTCTCAGGAGGCAACTCTTAGGCACCCCACAACAAAAGGCTAATTTTCAATTTTGAGAGCAAAGGCTCATAACAATAGTCATCAATATCAAGGGCCCATCAGTGGATCATCCAACTTCGCCAGTCATTGCCCCTGCAATTGGGGGACTGTAGCTGCTCCATTAGAAAATGTGGCAGAGTCTATATTTGTTTAATTCACAAATTCTTCTTGAACAGGTTTTCTAAATTCTAAAAATGTTTTTGGAAAATTATGATGGGTTAGAGTGAAAAACAATGTATGCCATTATAAGAAAAAGATGATGCCTTTTATATCAGTACCTAAACAAGTACCTATGTTTTTTATATAATTTCATGGTACCCTGGAACAAAATATTGATTGTTCTGTGTTAGAGAAGCATTCTCTGCAAATTGCACTCTTGCATTCACTCATATACATGTGTCTCCTCAAAATAGTTCTTTTAGAACTAAAAGAAAATTATGGAAATGAGGACTCAACATGGATATAGCACTAACTTTACTAATATTGGAACACTTGAGAGATGTCTGCCTCATTCAAAATGGAGCATATATAAACCCTGTCCTTTAACACAATATAATTTTCAAGTATTGGGTTTTTCTTTATCTAAGTGTAAAAAGTGTATGCTGCACTTGTTTTGTTCAAGTATCTACATGAAGAAAAAAAGGATTCGTTAGTCATAAAATGGAGTAGATATAGCAATAAATTGTATTGGACTTGATGCAGAACATCAATCTTGCTAATACTATGTGATTCACTTTTCCCATAAATAAGATACAAAAGTTACACTCTCAAGATTGAAAGAGTTTTATTTTTCTGGGTCCTAAATACTTAGCATTCTGATAGACTAAGAGTATATTAACCCCTTTATGCTTAAGAATTTAATTATTTGACAGCTTCCTATTTAACTCCAGAATCCTGTACAGAAATTGTTTACTTTATAGAAACTTAAGCTCATTTATATTCAGCTGTAAGTTATAAAATTTACAAAATGCCTCCTTATGGCTCACTACAGATTATTTGACAAAATAGCAAGAAGTTAATGATTAACACAGCCCTATTTTCATTAAAACTAATAATCATAAGAAAATCTGAACATGTTTATATTCATCCAATATCTGAAATATACATTTTCAATATTTTGACAATTGAGGGATACATTATATTTCATCACAAAATTTAATTGTTCCTACCTGAGTTTTCATGTGTAAAGGCATCATTAAGTGATTTTATATTCAAGTAACAACCTTACAAAGATTAGCTATACCCTTTCTGAATTGTTGCATGTGCGAATATTTCTTTATATTTCATTGTCTTATTTATATTTATATTTGTATTTATAGTCACATGTAGAATTTCTGTCCAAGTTAATTCTTTCAGATATTTGATTATCTAGATCCACTGAATTCTTTTTCTCTGTGGCTCCTGATAAAAATCTAATAGTGTTCTTATTTGACTTCTTTCAATTTCTTCATATTATATATTTTTTATGCATTTCTTGATATTTGATATTTCTAAGTGTGTGTTTCTATTAATATGCCTAGCATGAAGTAAACTATCTTAGCCATAAAATTTTTCTCTTCCTAAAAATTTTTCCTATGGATTTTATTTTTGTAATATATAATCACCAATTTCATTTTTATCTCAGGAATTGTATGATCATTTATTTTGTCCATAGTTTCAACATATTTTATTAAAAAGAAATATTCTTCAAGGTTTCTTCAAATGTATGAAATGAACTATAATTAAAGCAATTCTGTACACATATATAATATCCCTTAGTAGTTTTTCTCTCTTTCAACTGCAATGTGTGTCTCATAGCAAAATGCAGATACACATTCATACTTTATCTATTTGAATATATTAGACATCTTAAAATGTCACACTTTCTCAGTGTCTTAGCATACTTGTGGCCATTCAAACATGGTCTCTTTATGTTTATTCTCATACAAATTTCTATTTCTGCCAATGCTGTGTTCCATTGTGATGTTTGTTCAGAACTGTAAATGTGGTGTTTGAAACTGCTTATGAACTCTGTATCTTGGAGGTAATTGGCTGGTGACTTGTCCTTAATAATATGTAGGTATAGAGTGGGACTTGATTGTGAGTGTCCCATCAATGCCACGAAGCAGGTGTTTTTCTTCTCAGTTCTCAATCCACAAATGTTGCCCATGCTTCCCCCTGACAATTTTCTCAGTATCTACTTTGATAAACAAGAAATATCAGATAGTTTAAATCTGCATATGGCTGCCTACTGAGCGTTCCTTGAGGAAGAGATTAAGGGATTTGATTTTCTCTATGCAAAATCATGATCAAAGTAAAATTACATGTTCTTTCCATTCCCCATAGGTTATAAATTACTGATATTTAAGGTGTCCAAAATCATCTGTCCCTCATTCTGCTTCCATATATACTATCACCTAAGGCATCCTCCTCTGTTCATAGGACACTTATTTTATTATGTTGATTTCAAATTTATCAAGTTCACTCATAATTATCTTCCTATTATGTTCATCAATGATATGCATACATTTGTTTCTCCTTACTATTACTTTTTTATCCCTCTTAGTAGTCCTTGAGTAATACTTTTTTTTTTTATTATTGTGGGTAAAAATCAAAATTTTCACAACACATACCAATATTTGATGGTGTCTAAATTACAAAAGAAAAATGCATTCATCTTAGACTAAATATCTTTGGAAGATTTTCTAGGGGACATATAACATGTAGATGTATGCATTTCATAAGAAAAAATGAAGAAATGATATCTAAGTCTCAAATAGATAATTTGATGTTTAAAAAGTGATTAGATTTCAATTGTTTGATTCTCATAGAAACTTGGGAACTACTGATTCATCTCAAGAGCATTTATATATCCCCTTAAGTCCATATTTTTCAATTATTTCCTATGTTAACATGTTACAATCCTGGTTTCAGGTCAAGTTGATCGATGTGTCACTTTTTAGAAACCCCTGCCCCCTCCCATCATTCTAAAGATTAGGAAACTTGAAGTTTAAATATGTACAAGCAAAAAAAACAGAATCCACTAATGAATTAATGAAGTAATAAAACCCAGCTTATGATATCAATTCTGGTCTTATACTCACCTGTCACATGGTTGTATAAGTTTTCAGTAGGGCCAATACCTCACAGGGGATAATTCTCAAATATTGAGCAGTAAACAAGGTGTAAACGTATTCCATAAGAAAGGTCAATGCATATTTATCTATTACATCAGAGAAAATAATTCCATAGTTTTTGGAAATGTGATTTAATGGTGTGAGTCAACTTTAAAGTAAGTAGCTAGAAATGATTGTAGCAATGATTTGCATCTGTACCCATCTTTCTGGATTTAAATGCTGCATTACCCCAGGAATCCTTATTTCAGTTGTCATTAAATGGAAAAAAATATTTCTTTATCATAATGTATGTCCATTGTTTGCTGCCTGTACAAATCTTTCATTTCAATAGTGTGATGCTTTATATAGATTTTCTTATTCTTAGTATGGGCTATCAGTGGACAGGTTCTTATAGAAAGCCTGCAGGACCCTCCGTCCCATCCCAAGGCTCATAGGTAGGGGTGAAAGGGACAACCCCTGTGTCAGAGGGACACCTTTGGGCAGAACCCAGTGGGCAATGTGTTTTTAGGGCATGGGGCAGAGGTTAGAGAGAGCCCAACTGAGAAGGTGTTTTCCAATCAGAAGTCACAAGGTGGCAGAGTGTCAGGAGCCCTAGAGCTCAGACTTCCCTGGAAGGAGAGATAATTGCTGGAAATCTGCAGCCAGGCAGCCTGAATATCTGTACTGCCAAGTGGTGACATTGCTTCTGAGTTGGAAGTAGCTTAGCATAGTTGATTTTGAGTGGGTGGGAGTTGTTGTAATTTTAGGCTTCTCTCTCTCTTTCTGCAGATTTATCTTGGAAAGCTGTGTTGTGACACTTGGACACACACACACGAGGCCACAACTTGACCTAACCATGAAGCAGAGTGCTTATCTCATTTGTGAAATGGTCCTTTGGGCACCTGACAGCATACTCACAGGGACACTTTCACCACTGAAGTAAGGTCTGATATGGCTGCTACTCAAGTGTGTGCAGAATGGAGCCTTTTTAGTGTGGGACAACATGGGTTGGTCCACCCCTGCCTCCTTTTTCTGTAGCAGCCACCATTGCTGTATTGGTGCTGGTCACTCTCAGGACACTCTCATGAGGGGGTAGAGAATGTAACTTAAACCCCAAAGGGAAACTACCTTACTAATTTTAACAGGATTACTGCTGTTATTGTGGATAAGAACTAGGTCTCTAATTTCTCTTTGGGCCATCACTGTTGTGATCCTGAAGGGGTGTACCTTCTTTATTTCTGACATTTTAAAAACGTTCTGGGCAATATGATGTCTACCAGGGCCAGGGACCTGCTTAGAGTTGCTCAGCTCATGTACTTCCCCAACTTTCTGTGGTCCTACTGTTTGGGGGGCCTTAAATATTGACAAAGAACTCTTTAAAAAGCCTTTCTCAAAACCCTCTATTGGATCAATAATCTGGCTTATCCATGTTCTGCCAGGGAGTCAGGGCAAAAAGTTAGGATGAATATTCCCCTTGGAATCCAAAACTGATATTCCCACTCCATGAGCATTCTCCATGAGCATTCTCCAATGTCATTCATCCTTGGTAGCACTCCTGCAGACCACTGGCATGGCTGGAGATATGTCCCAAGATCCAATAGCATCACTCCAGAGAGCCCCATGTATTGTACTACCACCTCCCATAGGTGCCTGACACCATCTTCACTCCTTCTGGTTTTCAGAATAGCATCATGCTTAATTGGCTACCCTGCTCATTGAGCCAATTTTATAAAGAGCTGAGTTCAGCTGCCAGGTGTCAAAAGAAGCTGATTTAAATATTAAAAGCCAAAACAGCAATAAACAGTGAGGCCTATAGTCGCATAGTATAAGCAGGAGGGTAAACAGGAAAGACTCAGACTCAATCATGTACCATTATGATGTGGAAGGGTGCCACTGGGGGAGGGACAGATGGATCAGCACAGACATGGGATCAACTCACTGCTGAGGGAGCACTGGGAAAAAGGGTCCTGCAGTTTTATTGTCCCTGGGTCTAGGGGTTAAAATACTGAGTACTGGGAAGGAAAGGAGAGAGTTCCCTCTAGGTGTCCCCCACCTCCCTTCATGGAGGAGATTTCCCCTGAGGCACCTGAGGAACACCTGGGTTTTGGATCTCTGATCAGAGGTCTCCTAATGAATGCACCTGGGGTAGGAATGCAGCTATACATCTATGCTCAAAAGCAAGGCTGGCCAGGGAGGCCTGTGTCCTTGACTAAAACCTGTTCAGAGACTGGAACACACTGTCTGAGCACCAAGTCAGCTTCACTTTTGTGGACTTTCAGGTAAATCTTGTAATTGCCTATGGTCAGGTTATAAAAAAAAAAAAAAAAAACATTCATAGGAATTACCCAGGAGATGGACTCCTCAGAGGGAACAAATATTGATGAAATTAGAATGAATAAATTTCAGAAATCAGGGACAAATGTAATTCAAACTTTTAAAAATATCTTCAAAGAAATGAATAAGCAATAATGAATATATGATGGCTTCGTTGGACAAAGGATAACACTAAATTTAGGCAATATTTTTCAGGGGATTTGGGCTTGACATTCTTAATCAGAAAATAAGAATAAATTAAATTCCAAATCACACTTAGAGTTAAACCCATAATTATGAAAATAATCCTCATGTAAACACCTCAGAATCTTAGAGATATACTGTGTTTATTCCTTCTTTCATGATCTTTTCTTCCACTGTGAAGGTAACCATTTTCCTGACTGAAAATACAGGAACATACCATGTATGTTTCCAAATTTAATATGTAAAGCTCAGTTTGAACCATTTTCAAAACATCTATGTCCCATTTGAGATGCCCCTCTCTGCATTGCCCTTGTGAACTGTCATATCCCAATTCATTACAGCCAGATTAGACATGTGTTCAACTTTTGATGAACTTTTCATCCTGCCACAAAACCCAAAAACATCCCTTATACAAGCTGCTCCAGTAGCCTAGACAAAAAATGTGGGTGGCATGTAGCAAAGTCAGAGACAAAACACATGGACATATGTAATAAGTCTAAAACAATCTTTGTTTTTTTCTCAGCATCAAGATAAGGAGTTATTGGTTACTGCAACCTAACATAGTCATAGCTGACTAAGACAGTATTAAATAGTTTTCCTTGGTTTCTGAACCAACTTATACACACACCAGTAATACATAATCAACTCCTTTGTGACACATCCTCAACAAATTTTGCATTTCCAGATTTTTTTAAAATCTATTGAATGAGTAATACTTTTTATTTTCCTACAGTATGAATGTTGCAGAAATAATGTTAGCTGTCAAAGAGATATTTGTGCTCTTCAAAATCCTTTTCTAGGCCTTAAAGGTGACATTTACTTTCATTTGATCTATGGTGTGTATTTCTGTGCTCTTTTTTTGTATCTAGAAAAAAATTTAACTTAATGCAATCAAATTCACAAAAGTTTCCATTTGTATACTTTTATATCTTTTCTCCTCCTCTTCATCCTTCACATACTCTTCTTTCATCTATGTAACTCTTCCCCACTTTAAATTCTGGTGATATCTTCCAAAATATTAAATTTTTTTCACATTTTATTATTTAATCCACTTAAAGAATTTTAGGCAGGTTGGGAAATATTAATACAATTTGACTTTTCAAATATTATAT
>JAQZBX010096729.1:0-11776 GCA_029593785.1 Cabassous unicinctus
GGGTCCTGGGCCTGGAAAGAGAAGACCCAAGAAGTGGCTGTCCTTGGCGATTTGCTGGGCTCCATCTCCTGATTTAGTAGGTCTAGGGAGGGGTTCAAGAATTTGCATTTTAACAAGTTCTCAAGTGCTGCTGGGGCCACACCTCGAGAACCTCTTCTCTAAAGATAGGGCAGCTGAAGTGAGGGTCGTGTTCACTGCTGTCCACTCAGAGCCGGGTTCCAATGAGAGGGAGAAAGGCACACACAGCTGCTGGGACCAGCTGCTGGACCACGCCATGCCCTTTGTCCCCCACCCGCAGGCCGCTCTCCTGGAATGGAGGGGCTGAGCGTCAGGATGCCCCCAAGCAAGCAGGAACCAGGCAATTCAGGGGACGCTGCCAAGGTTCCCCCTGGTACCCTTGGCCCCCTGCTGGCTCTTCCCCCTTCCCCTGTTCTGCTCCCCACAGACTGTCCCCATCTTGCCCCTGAAGGGAAATATTTAGCAATCCAGTTTGCTCTGATGGTTTTCAGAAAGCCTGAGTTAAAGATGGAGCAGGTCAGCCGGGGAAGGCTCTGCCCATGGGGAAGCTCAGAGAGACCTGGATTCCGACCTGGCCCACCCTGTGCAGGTTGTGACGTCTCTGAGCTCTCGCCTATTCCCTAAGAAGGGGTCACAGTGCCCAGTCCTAGGGTTAGTTCTGAGTTCAGTGGGATCCCCCTGGAGTGCAGCAGGGACTGGATGACTGCCCTCAGAGACAGCACTTAACTCCTGTCCCCACTACAAATTATTGTCTGCCTGCCTGCCTACTCCTCAAGCCACCGCCACGTAGTAGGGAGAGCACCAGAGTTAGAATCAAAAGGCTCGCGATTGGGGCCAACTTCTATAACTTAGAAGCTGGCCAAGGCATTTCATTCTTGGAGCCTCAGTCTCAACTATAAAATTTGAGTAATAAAACCTGCGCCCTCCAATCTCAAATGAGTGCCTTAAATTTAAATTGTCATTGGTGATTGCGCATCTTAAAGTACTTTCTAAATTGTCATGTGATACACCTTGCGTGATCATCATTAGAATTTGTATTTGACGGGCTGGGCCTGAACCACGACCCTGACTCTGATGAGTTCCATGACATTAGGTAAGTCCCTCACCTCTCCTGAGCGCCGGTGTCCTTGTGTGTGAAATGGGGGGTTACAATACTACCTCCCCAGGGTTGTGAGGTTTATTTTAGGTAAGTGCCTGGCACCAGTTAACATGTGCCCCCATTGCACACCTTCCTTACGGCTCACCCGGGCCTCTCTGCAAGGCTGGGGCCCCTTTCCCGGTGCCCAGGTCCTCTACTGTGTGACCTCGGACTGCCTATCACCAGCAGGCTTAGCCTTCGTTTGTCATTACCGTTCATTACTAATGTCATCTTGAATTAAACCTTACTTTGTATGATGCTGCTCAATACACAATGCCCTTTCACATGTATTTTCTTATTCAGTCCTCAAAGCAGGACTGCCAGCAGGTGGGGATTTTTGTGAGTAGTGAGGCAGAGTCCTGCAGGTACAAAGCAAGGCTGCCAACAGGTGGGGATTTCTGTGAGTGGTGAGGCAGGGTCCTGCAGGTACAGACTCAGAACCTGTCTTTATTTAGAATTGTGATATTTTGTTGATCCTGGATTTTTTACACTGACTTTGATTATGTTAAATATTGCATTAAAATACTATTTATCTTGATTCTTGAGTGTCGTGGTTGAATTGTGTCGTCCTCCCCCAAAAGATATGTTCAAGTCCCAAACCCCATACCTGTGAGTGTAAGCTTATTTGGAAATAGGGTCTTTGCAGGTGTAATCAGTTAAAATGAGGTCATCCTGGGTTAGTGAGGGCTCTCAATCCAATACGACCAGTGTCCTTCTAAGAGGAGGGAAATCTGGACGCAGATAGAGGCAGACACTGGAGTGATGCTGCCACAAGCCACGGAACACCAAGGATGGCTGGGAACTGCCAGAAGCTAGGAAGAGGCAGGGAGGATCCTGGCCCTGCTAGCACCTTGATTTTAAGCTTGTAGCCTCCAGAACTGTGAGAGAATAAAGTTCTGTTGTTTTCAGTGACCCAGTGTGTAGTACTTTGCTATGGCAATCTAAGGAAACTAACACACTGAGTTTTTTGGCATGCCCCTAATACTAGCCTTGGCTACAAGATTGCCACAATCATCCCCATTTTACCCCCTGAGGCTCGGAGATGAGGAGTGACCTGCCCAAGACCACACAGTAAGTACAGAGCCACAAATCAAACCCTGAACTTTTGGCTTCCAAAGTCCAGGGCTCTTTCCACTAAGCCACTGTTCCCCAAATTAACACCCTCTATGCCAACTGGGCCTTGTGCCTGGATCCCTCCCTCATGTGTCTCCTTCCAGCAGGCTGGCTGTGACTGGTTCACCATCAGAGCCCCCAGGACACAAGGGCTGTGTCCTCTCTCTGCCAGCACCCTCAGTCCTCCCCCAGAGAACCCTCTTCCAGGCATCCAGCTGGGAACTGATAATTCACCTTTGGAATCATAACAAACAACTTCTGGGACCAAAGCAAGGTCATTGCTAACATTAATTTAACATTTACCACATGTTAAGGGACTTTACAACATCTCAATTGATCCTTTTAGCAAGCTTGGGGCAGTAGTTACTGCTAACAGTGGCATTTTACAAATGAGGAAAACAAGGTACAGGAAAGTGTCTTCTTCCCAAGTCACAAAACTAGTAAGGGGAAGAAGCTCCACGCCGTTAAGCTTCCAGAGGCTGTACCTACAACCATTACACTGCACAAGAGAAGAAAGAAGTCATCAATTCAGCAAGATGTCCACACAAGGACGTTTCCAGTTTCTTCTTTCAACCAAAGATTGATTGCACACCTACTATGTGAAGGACCAAATAGACTGAAAGTTCTAAATCACAGTTCCAGCTCTCTGGGTTTTGACATCTTTACCTCTTTAAGGCATAAGCCTGGTCTTTCATGGATAATGTCAGGATAATTTTCCTTTAAAAAAAAAAAAGAAAAAAACAACAACATTTTTTGCAAGAAAGAAGATGCCAGAAGGTAATTGCTTGGCAAATTACTGTAAGTTATAAACGGATCAATGATTTTCTCCAAAGTTAAAATCAACTGTAATTAGCAATATTCAAATTCCACCCTGAGCCCTTTGTGGCCCACAATGAAGTGAGAGGCACCCAAAGCAGCCGTTTGCGTTCATTCAGAGGAGGCGGGTGGATGTTCACAAATGAACTGAAGGGAGGCAGGAAGGAGAGGAGCTGAGTAAACCCATGTTCTGCGCGAAGTTGTGGGGTGGGCCTGAGGCCTTCCTCAGAGCTCTTCAATCCAAAGCCCTGCCTCTGCCCCTGTCCCCACCTTCTGGGCATGAGCAGGGGCAGCAAAGGAGAATGGCAAAGGTGTGAGGCAGATGTGAGGAAGTGACTTCCCTTCCACAGAGTTCAGTGAGGGTGGGCGAAGGGCAGAAAACATGTCAGGATTTAATTTCTAAAGGAACCCGTATGTCTGTCATCTGGAGGGAGGCATTCGCCTGGGTGACAGGAATGAGCACTGGACGAGGAGTCCAGGGTCCTGGCACTAGTCTTAGTTAGGTCTGCGCTATTAGCCGTGTGATCTTGAGCCAGTTGGTCGCCTCCCCTCTTGGGTACTAAGTTATTCACTGTCAAACAAGGGGATTAGATGAGGTGCTCCTTAAGGTTCCCTTCCTTCATTCATTTATTCATTCACTACAAACACTTATTCCACCTACTGTGTGACTGTGACAAGCACTAGGGACAGAATCCCAAATAAAACTTGTTCCCACCCTCAGGAGCTCTCAGTTTGCCAAGAACAAAGGACATGTAACCAGAACATCCTAAGGCCGTGTGCTAAGTGCCCCCAGGACCCGTGTGAACAGGTTCATCCCAAGGGAATCTAGGAAGGCTTCTCAGAAGAGGTGACATTTGAGCTGGGCCTTGAAGAATGAATCCATAACTTCATTTCCTAACAATTCACTTGTAACCACACTTGGCCACAAAAAGTTTAAGGCAGTGCTCCTTGGGCTTTCAAGGACATATGATTCACTTGGGGGAGCATATTTAAAATGTCCATTCCCAAGACCCATTTCCCACAGATTCTGGTCAATCTATCTGGACCGGGACTGGGAACTTGCATTTTAATAAGCTCACCAGTGATTCTAAGGTATTGATCTGTATGGTAGACAGAATTATGTACCCCAATTTGACACGTTCTTAGTCCATATTCCTGTGGGTGTGAACTCATTGTAAATAATATTTTTTTTAACTTTTTTTTTTTTAAATATATTTTTAAAAGATACCTAGATTACATAAATGTTACACAAAAACTGTAGGGATTCCCATATGCTCCACTCCCCACACCTACCACACCCTCCCACATAAATATCCTTCATTAGTGTGGCACATTCATCACAACTGATAAACGCATCCTGGGGCTTTGCCATTCAGCATGGACCATAGTTCACATTGTAGAGCACACTCTCTCCCACACAGTTCTGTGTGTTACGTGATGATATAAAATGGCCTATATCTGTCGATGCAATGCCACCCAGGACATAAGCTTTCTTGAAGATGTTATTTTTAGTAAAGGTTGACCTAACTGAATGAAGGTGTGTATTTGACTGGATTTCTGAGGCCTTATAAAAACAAAGCCAAAGGAAGGAGCAGAAGCCAAAGTCAGTGGGAACCCAGAAGAGAAAGGAGAGGACCAGAAATACAAGCCAAGGAACCCTAAGGATGGCTAGCAGCCAGGCTAGAATGCTACGGTCCTTGGGGAGAAAGCAAGATTTCCCAATATCTAGAATTTAGACTTCTCCTATCCTGAAACTCGTCAGCCAAAAAATTCCTGTTCTTTATGCTAACCCATTGGGTGGTATTTGTGATAGCAGCTGTGGCAAACTAAGACAGTCTGATAAAGAATTGGGTCAAGCCTTCTTGAATCTGTCTGTAGTATTACCAAAAAACAACCCCAGGGGCTGCTTTCAGAGGCTTGACAAGAATCTTTACATTTGAGAAGAATTCCAGAACTTTCCACGTAAGTGCCCGTTCCCAAGAAGCAAACCAACAGCTGCTACCACAAGATGGAGCCTCCAAGAGACTACAAAGAGCTGAAGCTACAGATTCCACTCATTACCAGATGCCAATGGCTCGGCATCTCTCTTCCGAGGTGTTCATGAAGCCGTGAGAAAATGTGCCCAGGCCACTCCTTCAGTCCTGGATCCTGGCCCCTCCCTACTGACTTAACAACTGGCTCCACAACCCATTTTCCACCTTCTGTTTTTCTCACCCAAATCAAACACAGGGTATTTATCTGACTCCAGCCTGTGAAGGAGGTTTAGAGGCCATTGCATAGAGAAAAGTGCTGTCTGAACTTCAATGCCCCTGCCCCAGATCTTCACCTGGCTTGGCCCATGCTGTCAGGCAGCCTCAGCTCAAATGCCACTTCCTCACAGAGGCCTTCCACAACCAGCCCACCTAACATGCCCACCAGACCACATCAGCCTAACCATCCTCCAGTCTAACATATCTGAGAGAGTTCTTTCATCGGTGGCTCCCAATGCACCATGACTCCTGATATTCTCGTGCTATACATCTCCCACCCCTTGATTCTGGGTCTTGCTTTAACCATAGAATTCAGGAGAAGTAATGTTGTGCCTTAAGAAGGCCTGGCAGCTTCCCCTTTTGTGCCTGTGGAAGCCTAGAGCCCCTTGTAGGAAGCCCATCTCCCCTCCTGGAAAGACAACCATGTAGAGAGGGACAGTCCCCAAGACCACATGAAAAGTGAGAGAGAGATCCAGCTGATCCCAGATTCTGACCATCCTGCAGCTGAATGCAGCTACACAAGTGACCATGAGCCAGACCAGGAGAAGAACCACCCTGCTGAGCCCAGCCCAGAGTGTAAAATTGTGACCAAATTGAGCGGTGGTTGGTTTAAGTCATTACATTTTATGGTGGTTTATTTTGCAGCAATAGTTAGCTAATAATGGATTACTCTGTTTTATTTTCTTCACACCATATATCACAAAGAAACAAAAAATATCTGTCAGCCTCCTCTAGAAGGTCAGCTCCCTGAGGGCAGGGCTGTTTTGTTCCTGGCTATATCCCCAGCACCTAGAGCCTTGCCCCACACAGAGCAGGAGCTCCCCGATATTGGCTGAACGAATCCACCACCAGCTCATCTGAACCACAGGACAGACCAGGGGAAAAACGGTAAGAATATCTGAAAGCCTCTCTGCCAAAACCAGAAAGACGTGTTGATTTTCCACTAACAAACTTCACACTAATCAAAGGAAACTTTAAAGAAAAAACAAACAGCTAGTGAGAGTTTTCTGCTCATTTGGGGGCTCCATAAACAGCTGGCTTACAAGCAGTAAGCA
The DNA here is from genome assembly GCA_029593785.1 of Cabassous unicinctus. NCBI lineage: Eukaryota > Metazoa > Chordata > Mammalia > Cingulata > Chlamyphoridae > Cabassous > Cabassous unicinctus. The sequence goes on from JAQZBX010096729.1 coordinate 6,390, forward strand.
CTGCCATTCCCTGGGGTCCTGGCATGCAGCAGCCGAGACCAAATGGCACCGGCACCAATTCTTGCATGGTCCCAGAGCCAACATCTGGCCTCTGTGCTTGCCTTCACCCCAGCCACCCACGAGGCACACTCACCTTGACTAATGACCCTCCCAGGCAGAGCCTTGGCTGCCATCTCCTGCCAGATGCTAATGCTGAAGGAAATCCAAGGTCTCCTTCGGGGGTAGACAAGCTGACTACATTTGGGGCAAAGGGAAACAGTGCAGAGAGATGTTTTCCAGATCCTTTTGCACAAAGAGCCCCCTGACCCCACACCCCTGTATTGTTCACCGTTTGGTGCTCCCTGGGCCACTCCCATTGGCATGCTCCCAATCTGCTCCACCTTTGTGAAGGCCTGGAGGGGCTTCCCCCCTTGGGTGACAACTGGCTGCTAGAAGAGTGAGGACCTGTGGAATGGTGCTCTCTGCCAGCATCGTCAGAGCCCTGTGGGACTTCAGAGGGGACCTAGCTTTCCCTTCACTCTTTCTAACTTCCTTTGCCTTCTCTTTAATGAGCATTCTCTCAGTATTTTTGTGAGGGTTAAATCAGACAGCGTGCTTAAAGCAATGGTCCTCAAACAGCAGTGTTCATGAGATCACTTGGAGACTTGCTAAAACTGAGACTGCTGGGTCCCGCCTCCAGAGTTTCTGATTCAGTAGGTCAGGCGTCCAGCCCAAGAATTTGCTTTTCTAACAAGTTCCCACACGATACTAATGCCGCTGGTCCAAGCACCACACTTTGAGAGGCGACAATTTAACATAGTAGAGATATAAGGATATAAATATGAACACACAAAGGGCCCAAATTTTCTGGAATTGTCCCAATTTTTAGTCGAGAGATATATATAAATCATTTTTTGAACAGCCCCTTCTCCAGCCTTCGAGGGGTCGTCACAGACAAACAGCCTCGCGGCACAGCGATGGGAAAGGAGGCAGAGATGCGGGGAGACGTGTTAGGCACGGCAGCCGGAGCCCCTCAGGGTCTGGAAAGGGGGCAGGGGAGAATCAGGGGAGCAGGGAGGGGAATCGTGCATCTTCTGAACCCAACAAATCCATCCCCAGAACCTCACTGCCTGGCCAGTTGAAAAAGCTGAGGAGCGAAACCTGCAAGGCTGAGGGTGCAAAGGACCCCCTAAAGGAGCACAAATTCCAGGAAGCCCTGCCTTGGAAGGAAATTGCCAACTCCATCCACTATCACTCCTGCCCCCACCCCCACCCCCACACAACTGTTTACAATCAAAGCACAAGCCAAACCTGGGAAATGCTCTCGTTTGTCCAGGAATGGAAGAAACGTTATCTGCTTATGCTTTCCAAGCTCCTCACATGGATCTGTCGAGTAAAACTTTAATCTTCCCTTCTCAGCAAAATCTTGACTGAATTTTCCAAATTCCACTGATCTCCCCCCCTCTCTACTAAATGCCTTCAGAATCAGAATCAAGGGTTTGGCATTTAATTATACATGGCCTTGAGTCTTTTGCTGGCATAAGTAGTTTGATGGAGTGGAAAAGGTATGTGTTTTGTAGCCAGAGATTTAGGTTCAAAGCTAACTCTGCCGCTCCCTGGCTGTGTGACCTTGAGGGGGCCTCAGAGTCTGCACCAGCAGTTGGAGGGTTTAAGTAACTGGACCAAGATAATAGAGCAAAGGAGGTGAGAGAATGGATTGAGCCTGCCCAGCATGCTGGAAACATTCGGCGCCCACTCTCTGCCTACCCAAAGCTTCCGGAGGGCCAGGAATAAGATTCCCTTCCCTTTCCCCTAGAACTCTGGTCCTCAGCCCTGGCTGCGTGGTTGAGTCTGGATAGCAGAGCTCCTGGGGTGGGGCTTGAGGACTTATTCTTTTAACACTCCCCTAGCTACTTCCCAAGAGCAAATAGCACAATCCTGGGTTCAGCAAATGTTCACGAATGACTTAATAAATTCATTGAGATGCAGAGCTCTGTGATCAATATGATTGACAAGAAGCAACTATTCCTTGAAGGCATCATTATTATTAGATTTCATTTTAATAGTGAGAGAACCCCCCAGAATATTAAATAATTCCAGATGAGCATACTGAGCTACCAAACACTTGGTCTCAAGGCCAAGCGTCCCAACAATGTTTTCGTTAACTGCTCGCATTCGACAGCAGTGTCTCTTGACGTAGTCAGACTCCTTAGTAGGAAAATAACCATCTTCTCTGAGATGTACTTTGCTGCAGAGGATAAAAATAAAGGGGTGGGGGAAGAACTTTGGGAGGAAGAGCTGAGAAGCCCAGTGCCTTATAAATAGATAGCTGGATGGTTACTAAATTTGACCCCAGAGTCATGTAATTAGAGAACAGGGGGAAAACCTCATTAACTACAAAAATCATTAGCAGGGAAAGAAGCAGGAGGGCTGAAAGTAGAGGGGCTGAGTTGCCAAGGGGAGGCTGCTTCAAAGAACGCCGGGAGTGGGACGAGTCTCTACACGGAGCTTGGTGGGACACTGGTTCAGGGCACAACAGACACTTTCAGCAAATGACTGACACAGCACAAAGGGTCCTAAAGAGCAGGAGAGATCCCATCGTGGTCGCTTTCCAGGGTGGCCAAAACTGCTCTGGCTGGGGCCGGGAAGATGGCAGCTGCAAACGCCGCACTTAACATCTGAGAAGAGAGGACAATCTGCACTGAGCATGGTATGTATCCACCCTGGGGGGGAGGCGGCCTGCCACTAAGAATTCCTGTCTTGATTAGCATCTGGGGCTGCTTGTTCCCAGTTTCTCAGTTTAAGTTTTGTCGGGTCTTTTTATTAGAACTAACATTTCCCCCAGGTTTGGAATGGAAACAGCACAATAGAAGAGGAGGCTGAGGGGGAGGGGGTGGGCGAGGGCTGGGAGATGGCCCCTTAGCACATGTCTGTTACCTCCCCAGCCACGGGACTTCCACTGGAGTGGGTTCTGTGGGTCAGTGCAGGACTCTGAGAGACAGGAGGGAGGATGGATGCTCTCCTCAGCTCCCGGCACCTACCCTGGTGTTTCCATAAGAATAAGATAAGTGCTTGGCACGCTCACTTATACGGCCACAGCCTCAGGGTTGCGTGGCAGCGTTCCCCATGGGTGCTGAGGTCTGCAGGGTTGTCCCAACCCTCTGCACCCCATGCACGGACATGGGGTGGGGAGATCCTCTGTGATCTGGAGAGTAGCCAACTCAGAAGGCGGCCAAGGACCCCGACGAGCCTGGTCCCCAGGTCTACCTGATGCCGGCTCCCTGAGCCCCAGTGCCCTGCTCTTACTCCTCAAGCTTGCATCCTGCCTCTGACCCGAGAAGGGTGAGCGCTGACTCCTGGCACGTCCCATGATGAGGGAGGAACCCGTTCCGCTAACACATGCTGTACTCCTACCCCGTGTCAGCGTAGAGAGAGGATAAATATCTGGTGAGTGAATGAACGGTAAATACTAATCGCAATAATACTAATAACCTACATTTATTAAGCACACGTCATATGCTAGCAGAGTGCAAAGTGCCTTATGTCATTTTATCCTTAAGCAGCCCCTGAAGAAGGTATTATTTTTCTACCTTTACAGATCAGGAAACAGAAGTTCAGCGAATTTATAGAGCCAGGCCATACTGCCAGGAATTGGTAGAGCTGAAATTCAAGCTCACATCTGCCTGATCCAGCATTTGAAGCGCACAAAGCCTAACTGAAACAAAGTCCCAATGCAAGATAACATGGTGAGAGAACCAGAACACTGCAGACGCGGGGCAGGAGAGGCCAGGGACCAGGGGTTCCCTGCAGTGGGGCCCGGTGGAGGTCAGAGAGCCTGGTGGTTTGCGGCTCAGAAGAACCCACAGATGTGTTCTGTTTGGCCAGCAGATTTTTAAAGATTTGATTTTAACTGCCTGAGATGGGGAATGTATAGCATCCTCTAATGTCTTATCACAGTCGGATTCATACTCCTTCAACTGTCCAACTCCTGCAGGCATTCAATTCGGGGACTCCAGGAGAAGACTGTGAGCCCCTAGTGAAAATCAACCTCCACCAAGGCTGAAGTTACATTACAACACTCCTTTGTTTTATTTTAAAAATACAAAGGGACTATTTTTTCTTAACCTATCTGGAGAGTGTATACATATGCCTAAAAGTTCTTCATTCTCCCTCCAAGCAGATATTCATGCAACTTGTTTAATAACAATGATTATAATCCATCAGTATCCTCTGTACCCATTGAAAAGGAAAAATTCATCACATGGCCATTCCCAGGGATTTCAAATCCTTTACAGGATTTTCCAAAGGATCCTTCATAATGCCTACTCATATGCTTCCTTGGGTAGGGGAGAAGGGATAGAATTACAAGGAGTGTTAAAAAATTGTATGCACACGATGGCCTCTCTAATCTAGGAATGCTTATAGGAGAGTTTCAAGCATCCAAACATCATCAACAAGGTTTGAAAAAAAGGTGGGAAATGTGTTTTATTTATTTATTTTATTTATTTATTTTTTTTAAAGATTTATTTATTCATTTATCCCCCCCTTGTTGCTTGTGCTTGCTGTGTCCATTCGCTGTGTGCTTTTTCTGTGTCTGCTTATCTCCCCCTTGCTGTGAGGTCTTGCTGCATCAGCTCACCAGCCACACGGGCCGACCTGCCCTCACAAGGAGGCCCTGGGAAGCGAACCCGGGGCCTCCCATATGGTAAACAGGAGCTCTATCGATTGAGCCACACCCGCTTCCTGGAAATGTGTTTTAAAAAACAGTATTCTCTCTCTAGACCAGTCCTGTCCATTTAAATGAAACACATCGTGCTGCAGACAAGGATGGTTTGAGTGCAATATAATGCTCCAGACTTCAAAACGCCAGGTATCCCCAAAAGATACCCAAGTCCCACACCCCAAATCAAATCCTGTCCTGTCTGGGTTCATTATTAACCTGAGCTGCTACCTCCAACAGTATAGCAAATCATTTAAACGGGAAGAAGGTCGGTCATCGGCAGATGAGCTGGAGGATGGAAGGAAATAGAATATGTACTCATTGCCTGGAAAGTCAGACCTAATAATGGGTCTTCTGGAGATTCCTGGTTTCAGGGTGTATCAGGGTATTCACAGTGACTCTTACAGATTGTGGGAAACTTTTCTCCTTCAAGATGTACAAGAACATGCCTTTGTTATCAGACTAGGCCTTCTAGGAGGCAAGTCCACATTCCCTGACTACCCATTCACAAAAGGGTTTTTAAGCACGGGAACCAAATCCTTCACTGACATCTTCTCATGGAGCCTACTATACAACTCTGCTCACAGGGGGGATTTTTAAGCCACAATGTCAAATAACTCAGTAGCTGTAATTTATATATTATTGCTGTATCTGTACATAGATATATTCCCTGCAAATAGCTACATGT